>JAVVLW010002997.1:0-76000 GCA_034401795.1 Chaetoderma sp. LZ-2023a
CTCTAGTATTCTTGTAACATTTCTCTATTATTCTTGTATCCATTCTCTATTATTCTTGTAACCATTCTCCATCATTCTTGTAACCATTCTCTATTATTCTAGTAACCATTCTCTATTATTCTTGTAACCATTCTCCATTATTCTTGTAACCATTCTCCATTATTCTTGTAACCATTCTCTAGTATTCTTGTAACATTTCTCTATTATTCTTGTAACCATTCTCTATTATTCTTGTAATCATTCTCTATTATTCTTGTAACCATTCTCTATTATTCTTGTAACCATTCTCTAGTATTCTTATATCCATTCTCTAGTATTCTTGCAAACATTGTCCATTATCCTTGTACCTATTCTCTAGTATTCTTGTAACTGTTCGCCAGTATTCTTGTAACCATTCTCTTGTATTCTTTTAACCATTCCCTTGTATTCCTGTAACCATTCTCTAGTATTCTTGTATCCATTCTAGAGTATTCTTGTAAACATTCTCCATTATTCTTGTAATCATTCTCTTGTATTCGTGTAACCATGCTCTAGTATTCTTGTAACCATTCTCCACTATTCTTGTAAACATTCGCCATTATTCTTGTAACCATTCACCAGTATTCCTGTAACCATTCTCTAGAATTCTGGCAACCATTCACCACTATTCTTGTAAACATTCTCCATTATTCTTGTAACCATTCACCAGTATTCTTGTAATCATTCTCTAGTATACTTGTAACCATTCTCTATTATTCTTCTAGACATTCACGATTATTCTTGTAAACATTCTCTATTATTCTTGTAACCATTCTCTATTATTCTTGTAGCCATTCTCCATTATTCTTGTAACCATTCTCTATTATTCTTGTAACCATTCTCTGTTATTCTTGTATCCATTCTAGTGTATTCTTGTAACCATTCTCTATTATTCTTGTAGCCATTCTCCATTATTTTGTAGCCATTCTCTATTATTCTTGTAGCAATTCTCTATTATTCTTGTAGTCATTCTCCATTATTCTTGTAGCCATTCTCCATTATTCTTGTAACCATTCTCCATTATTTTTGTAACAAATCTCTATTATTCCTCTAACCATTCTCCATTATTCTTCTAACCATTCTCTAGTATTCTTTTAACCATTCTGTAGTATTCTTGTAACCATTTTCCATTATTCTTGTTATCATTCTCTTGTATTCTTGTAACATTTCTCTATTATTCTTGTATCCATTCTCTATTATTCTTGTAACCATTCTCCATCATTCTTGTAACCATTCCCTATTATTCTTGTAACCATTCTCTGTTATTCTTGTATCCATTCTAGAGTATTCTTGTAACCATTCTCCATTATTCTTGTAGCCATTCTCCATTATTCTTGTAACAATTCTCTATTATTCTTGTAGCCATTCTCCATTATTTTGTAGCCATTCTCTATTATTCTTGTAGCCATTCTCCATTATTCTTGTAACCATTCACCAGTATTCCTGTAACCATTCTCTAGTATTCTTGTAACCATTCTCTAGTATTCTCGCAACCATTCCCTAGTATTCTTGTAACATTTCTCTATTATTCTTGTATCCATTCTCTATTATTCTTGTAACCATTCTCCATCATTCTTGTAACCATTCCCTATTATTCTTGTAACCATTCTCTGTTATTCTTGTATCCATTCTAGAGTATTCTTGTAACCATTCTCCATTATTCTTGTAGCCATTCTCCATTATTCTTGTAACAATTCTCTATTATTCCTGTAGCCATTCTCCATTATTTTGTAGCCATTCTCTATTATTCTTGTAGCCATTCTCTATTATTCTTGTAGTCATTCTCCATTATTCTTGTAGCCATTCTCCATTATTCTTGTAACCATTCTCCATTATTCTTGTAACAAATCTCTATTATTCCTCTAACCATTCTCCATTATTCTTCTAACCATTCTCTAGTATTCTTTTAACCATTCTGTAGTATTCTTGTAACCATTTTCCATTATTCTTGTAATCATTCTCTATTATTCTTGTGACCATTCTCCATGATTCTTCTAACCATTCTCTAGTATTCTTTTAACCATTCTCTAGTAATCTTGTAACCATTCTCTAGTATTCTCGCAACCATTCTCTATTATTCTGGTAACCATTCTCCATTATTATTGTAACCATTCTCTATTATTCTAGTAACCATTCTCTATTATTCGTGTAACCATTCTCCATTATTCTTGTAATCATTCTCTAGTATTCTTGTAACCATTCTCTAGAATACTTGTAATCATTCTCTAGTACTCTTGTAACCATTCTCTATTATTTCTGTAACCATTCTCCATTATCCTTGTAGCCATTCTCTATTATTCTTGTAACCATTGTCTATTATTCTTTAACCATTCTCTAGTATTCTTATATCAATTCTCTAGTATTCATGCAAACATTCTCCATTATCCTTGTACCTATTCTCTAGTATTCTTGTAACCATTCTCCAGTACTCTTCTAGCCATTCTCTTGTATTCTTGTAACCATTCACTATTATTCTTGTAACCATTCTCTAGTATTCTTGTAACTATTCCCTATTTTTCTCATAGCCATTCTCCATTATTCGTGTAGCGATTTTCCATTATTCGTGTAACCATTCTCCATCATTCTTGTAACCATTCTCTATTATTCTAGTAACCGTTCTCTATTATTCTGGTAACCATTTTCCATTATTCTTGTAACCATTCTCTATCATTCTTGTAACCATTCTCCAATATTCTTGCAAACATTCTCCATTATCCTTGTACCTATTCTCTAGTATTCTTGTAACATTTCTCTATTATTCTTGTATCCATTCTCTATTATTCTTGTAACCATTCTCCATCATTCTTGTAACCATTCTCCATTATTCTTGTAACCATTCTCCATTATTCTTGTAACCATTCTCTAGTATTCTTGTAACATTTCTCTATTATTCTTGTAACCATTCTCTATTATTCTTGTAATCATTCTCTATTATTCTTGTAACCATTCTCTATTATTCTTGTAACCATTCTCTAGTATTCTTATATCCATTCTCTAGTATTCTTGCAAACATTGTCCATTATCCTTGTACCTATTCTCTAGTATTCTTGTAACCTTTCGCCAGTATTCTTGTAACCATTCTCTAGTATTCTTTTAACCATTCCCTTGTATTCCTGTAACCATTCTCTAGTATTCTTGTATCCATTCTAGAGTATTCTTGTAACCATTCTCCATTATTCTTGTAATCATTCTCTTGTATTCGTGTAACCATTCTCCATCATTCTTGTAACCATTCTCTATTATTCTAGTAACCATTCTCTATTATTCTGGTAACCATTCTCCATTATTCTTGTAACCATTCTCTATTATTCTAGTAACCATTCTCTATTATTCTTGTAACCATTCTCCATTATTCTTGTAATCATTCTCTTGTATTCGTGTAACCATTCTCCATCATTCTTGTAACCATTCTCTATTATTCTAGTAACCATTCTCTATTATTCTGGTAACCATTCTCCATTATTCTTGTAACCATTCTCTATTATTCTAGTAACCATTCTCTATTATTCTTGTAACCATTCTCCATTATACTTGTAACCATTCTCTATTATTCTTTTAACCATTCTCTAGTATTCTTATATCCATTCTCTAGTATTCTTGCAAACATTGTCCATTATCCGTGTACCTATTCTCTAGTATTCTTGTAACCATTCTCCATTATTCTTGTAATCATTCTCTAGTATTCATGCAAACATTCTCCATTATCCTTGTACCTATTCTCTAGTATTCTTGTAACCATTCTCCAGTACTCTTCTAGCCATTCTCTTGTATTCTTGTAACCATTCACTATTATTCTTGTAACAATTCTCTAGTATTCTTGTAACTATTCCCTATTTTTCTCATAGCCATTCTCCATTATTCGTGTAGCGATTTTCCATTATTCGTGTAACCATTCTCCATCATTCTTGTAACCATTCTCTATTATTCTAGTAACCGTTCTCTATTATTCTGGTAACCATTCTCCATTATTCTTGTAACCATTCTCTATCATTCTTGTAACCATTCTCCAATATTCTTGTAACATTTCTCTATTATTCTTGTATCCATTCTCTATTATTCTTGTAACCATTCTCCATCATTCTTGTAACCATTCTCTATTATTCTAGTAACCATTCTCTATTATTCTTGTAACCATTCTCCATTATTCTTGTAACCATTCTCCATTATTCTTGTAACCATTCTCTAGTATTCTTGTAACATTTCTCTAGTATTCTTGTAACCATTCTCTATTATTCTTGTAATCATTCTCTATTATTCTTGTAACCATTCTCTATTATTCTTGTAACCATTCTCTAGTATTCTTATATCCATTCTCTAGTATTCTTGCAAACATTGTCCATTATCCTTGTACCTATTATCTAGTATTCTTGTAACCTTTCGCCAGTATTCTTGTAACCATTCTCTAGTATTCTTTTAACCATTCCCTTGTATTCCTGTAACCATTCTCTAGTATTCTTGTATCCATTCTAGAGTATTCTTGTAACCATTCTCCATTATTCTTGTAATCATTCTCTTGTATTCGTGTAACCATTCTCCATCATTCTTGTAACCATTCTCTATTATTCTAGTAACCATTCTCTATTATTCTGGTAACCATTCACCATTATTCTTGTAACCATTCTCTATTATTCTAGTAACCATTCTCTATTATTCTTGTAACCATTCTCCATTATTCTTGTAATCATTCTCTTGTATTCGTGTAACGATTCTCCATCATTCTTGTAACCATTCTCTATTATTCTAGTAACCATTCTCTATTATTCTGGTAACCATTCTCCATTATTCTTGTAACCATTCTCTATTATTCTAGTAACCATTCTCTATTATTCTTGTAACCATTCTCCATTATTCTTGTAACCATTCTCTATTATTCTTTTAACCATTCTCTAGTATTCTTATATCCATTCTCTAGTATTCTTGCAAACATAGTCCATTATCCGTGTACCTATTCTCTAGTATTCTTGTAACCTTTCGCCAGTATTCTTGTAACCATTCTCTAGTATTCTTTTAACCATTCCCTTGTATTCCTGTAACCATTCTCTAGTATTCTTGTATCCATTCTAGAGTATTCTTGTAACCATTCTCCATTATTCTTGTAATCATTCTCTTGTATTCGTGTAACCATTCTCCATGATTCTTGTAACCATTCTCCATCATTCTTGTAACCATTCTCTATTATTCTAGTGACCATTCTCTATTATTCTGGTAACCATTCTCCATTATTCTTGTAACCATTCTATATTATTCTAGTAACCATTCTCTATTATTCTTGTAACCATTCTCCATTATTCTTGTAACCATTCTCCATTATTCTTGTAACACATCTCTATTATTCCTCTAACCATTCCCCATGATTCTTCTAACCATTCTCTAGTATTCTTTTAACCATTCTCTAGTATTCTTGTAACCATTCTCTATTATTCTAGTAACCGTTCTCTATTATTCTGGTCACCATTCTCCATTATTCTTGTAACCATTCTCTATTATTCTTGTAACCATTCTCTATTATTCTTGTAGTCATTCACTATTATTCTTGTAACCATTCTCTATTATTCTTGTAACCATTCTCCATCATTCTTGTAGCCATTCTCTATTATTCTTGTAACCATTCTCTCTATTATTCTTGTAATCATTCTCTTGTATTCGTGTAACCATTCTCCATCATTCTTGTAACCATTCTCTATTATTCTAGTAACCATTCTCCATTATTCTTGTAACCATTCTCTATTATTCTTGTAACCATTCTCTATTATTCTTGTAGTCATTCACTAGTATTCTTGTAACCATTCTCTATTATTCTTGTAATCATTCTCTTGTATTCGTGTAACCATTCTCCATCATTCTTGTAACCATTCTCTATTTTTCTAGTAACCATTCTCCATTATTCTTGTAACCATTCTCTATTATTCTTGTAACCATTCTCTATTATTCTTGTAGTCATTCACTATTATTCTTGTAACCATTCTCTATTATTCTTGTAACCATTCTCCATCATTCTTGTAGCCATTCTCTATTATTCTTGTAGTCATTCTCTATTATTCTAGTAACCATTCTCTATTATTCTTGTAGTCATTCTCCATTATTCTTGTAACCGTTCTCTATTATTCTAGTAACCATTCTCTATTATTCTTGTAACCATTCTCCATTATTATTGTAACCATTCTCCATTATTCTTGTAACCATTCTCTATTATTCTTGTAACCATTCTCTATTATTCTTGTAACCATTCTCCATCATTCTTGTAGCCATTCTCTATTATTCGTGTAACCATTCTCCATTATTCTTGTAGCCATTCTCTATTATTCTTGTAGTCATTCTCTATTATTCTTGTAACCATTCTCTATTATTCTTGTAACCATTCTCCATTATTCTTGTAACCATTCTCTATTATTCTTTTAACCATTCTCTAGTATTCTTATATCCATTCTCTAGTATTCTTGCAAACATTGTCCATTATCCTTGTACCTATTCTCTAGTATTCTTGTAACCTTTCGCCAGTATTCTTGTAACCATTCTCTAGTATTCTTTTAACCATTCCCTTGTATTCCTGTAACCATTCTCTAGTATTCTTGTATCCATTCTAGAGTATTCTTGTAACCATTCTCCATTATTCTTGTAATCATTCTCTTGTATTCGTGTAACCATTCTCCATGATTGTTGTAACCATTCTCCATCATTCTTGTAACCATTCTCTATTATTCTAGTAACCATTCTCTATTATTCTTGTAACCATTCTCTATTATTCAAGTAACCATTCCCTATTATTCTTGTAACCATTCTCCATTATTCTTGTAATCATTCTCTTGTATTCGTGTAATAATTCGCCAGTATTCTTGTAACCATTCTCTAGTTTCTTGTAGCCATTCCCTATTATTCTTGTAACCATTCTCCATGATTCTTGTAACCATTCTCTATTATTCTAGTAACCATTCTCTATTATTCTTGTAATCATTCTCTAGTATTCTTGTAACCGTTCTCTAGAATTCTTGTAATCATTCTCTAGTATTCTTGTAACCATGCACTAGTATTCTTGTAACCATTCTCCACTATTCTTGTAAACATTCCCTATTATTCTTGTAGCCATTCACCATTATTCTTGTAACCATTCTCTATTATTCTTGTCGCCATTCTCTATTATTCTTGTAACCATTCTCCATCATTCTTGTAGCCATTCTCTATTATTCGTGTACCCATTCTCCATTATTCTTGTAGCCATTCTCTATTATTCTTGTAGTCATTCTCTATTATTCTTTTAACCATTCTCTAGTATTCTTATATCCATTCTCTAGTATTCTTGCAAACATTGTCCATTAGCCTTGTACCTATTCTCTAGTATTCTTGTAACCTTTCGCCAGTATTCTTGTAACCATTCTCTAGTATTCTTTTAACCATTCCCTTGTATTCCTGTAACCATTCTCTAGTATTCTTGTATCCATTCTAGAGTATTCTTGTAACGATTCTCCATTATTCTTGTAATCATTCTCTTGTATTCGTGTAACCATTCTCCATGATTCTTGTAACCATTCTCCATCATTCTTGTAACCATTCTCTATTATTCTAGTAACCATTCTCTATTATTCTGGTAACCATTCTCCATCATTCTTGTAACCATTCTCTATTATTCTTGTAACCATTCTCCATTATTCTTGTAATCATTCTCTTGTATTCGTGTAACAATTCGCCAGTATTCTTGTAACCATTCTCTAGTTTCTTGTAGCCATTCCCTATTATTCTTGTAACCATTCTCCATGATTCTTGTAACCATTCTCTATTATTCTAGTAACCATTCTCTATTATTCTTGTAATCATTCTCTAGTATTCTTGTAACCGTTCTCTAGAATTCTTGTAATCATTCTCTAGTATTCTTGTAACCATGCTCTAGTATTCTTGTAACCATTCTCCACTATTCTTGTAAACATTCCCTATTATTCTTGTAGCCATTCACCATTATTCTTGTAACCATTCTCTATTATTCTTGTCGCCATTCTCTATTATTCTTGTAACCATTCTCCATCATTCTTGTAGCCATTCTCTATTATTCGTGTACCCATTCTCCATTATTCTTGTAGCCATTCTCTATTATTCTTGTAGTCATTCTCTATTATTCTTTTAACCATTCTCTAGTATTCTTATATCCATTCTCTAGTATTCTTGCAAACATTGTCCATTAGCCTTGTACCTATTCTCTAGTATTCTTGTAACCTTTCGCCAGTATTCTTGTAACCATTCTCTAGTATTCTTTTAACCATTCCCTTGTATTCCTGTAACCATTCTCTAGTATTCTTGTATCCATTCTAGAGTATTCTTGTAACGATTCTCCATTATTCTTGTAATCATTCTCTTGTATTCGTGTAACCATTCTCCATGATTCTTGTAACCATTCTCCATCATTCTTGTAACCATTCTCTATTATTCTAGTAACCATTCTCTATTATTCTGGTAACCATTCTCCATCATTCTTGTAACCATTCTCTATTATTCTAGTAACCATTCTCTATTATTCTTGTAACCATTCTCTATTATTCTTGTAACCATTCTCCATTATTCTTGTAACCATTCTCTATTATTCTTTTAACCATTCTCTAGTATTCTTATATCCATTCTCTAGTATTCTTGCAAACATTGTCCATTATCCTTTTACCTATTCTCTAGTATTCTTGTAACCTTTCGCCAGTATTCTTGTAACCATTCTCTAGTATTCTTTTAACCATTCCCTTGTATTCCTGTAACCATTCTCTAGTATTCTTGTATCCATTCTAGAGTATTCTTGTAACCATTCTCCATTATTCTTGTAATCATTCTCTTGTATTCGTGTAACCATTCTCCATGATTCTTGTAACCATTCTCCATCATTCTTGTAACCATTCTCTATTATTCTAGTAACCATTCTCTATTATTCTGGTAACCATTCTCCATCATTCTTGTAACCATTCTCTATTATTCTAGTAACCATTCTCTATTATTCTTGTAACCATTCTCCATTATTCTTGTAACCATTCTCCATTATTCTTGTAACACATCTCTATTATTCCTCTAACCATTCTCCATGATTCTTCTAACCATTCTCTAGTATTCTTTTAACCATTCTCTATTATTCTTGTATCCATTCTCTATTATTCTCCATCATTCTTGTAACCATTCTCTATTATTCTAGTAACCATTCTCTATTATTCTTGTAACCATTCTCTATTATTCTAGTAACCATTCCCTATTATTCTTGTAACCATTCTCCATTATTCTTGTAATCATTCTCTTGTATTCGTGTAACCATTTGCCAGTATTCTTGTAACCATTCTCTAGTTTCTTGTAGCCATTCCCTATTATTCTTGTAACCATTCTCCATGATTCTTGTAACCATTCTCTATTATTCTAGTAACCATTCTCTATTATTCGTGTAATCATTCTCTAGTATTCTTCTAACCGTTCTCTAGAATTCTTGTAATCATTCTCTAGTATTCTTGTAACCATGCTCTAGTATTCTTGTAACCATTCTCCACTATTCTTGTAAACATTCCCTATTATTCTTGTAGCCATTCACCATTATTCTTGTAACCATTCTCTATTATTCTTGTCGCCATTCTCTATTATTCGTGTAACCATTCTCCATTATTCTTGTAATCATTCTGTAGTATTCTTGTAATCATTCTCTAGTATTCTTGTAACCATTCTCCATTATTCTTTTAACCATTCTCCATTATTCTTGTAACCATTCTCTATTATTCTTGTAACCATTCTCTATTATTCTTATAACCATTCTCCATTATTCCTATAACCATTGTCCATGATTCTTCTAACCATTCTCTAGTATTCTTTTAACCATTGTCTAGTATTCTTGTAACCATTTTCCATTATTCTTTAATCATTCGCTTGTATTCTTGTAACCATTCTCTAGTATTCTTGTAATCATTCTCTAGTATTCTTGTAACCATTCTCTATTATTTCTGTAACCATTCACCCTTATCCTTGTAGCCATTCTCTATTATTCTTTAACCATTCTCTAGTATTCTTAAACCCATTCTCTAGTATTCTTGCAAACATTCTCCATTATCCTTGTACCTATTCTCTAGTATTCTTGTAACCTTGCTCTAGTATTCTTGTAAACTTTCACTAATATTCTTCTAACCATTGCCTAGTATTCTTTTAGCCATTCTCCATTATTTTGTAATCATTCTCTAGTATTCTTGTAATCATTCTCTAATATTCTTGCAACCAGTCTCTAGTATTCTTGTAACCGTTCTCTTGTATTCTTGTAATCATTCTCTAGTATTCTTGTAATCATTCTCTAGTATTCTTTTAACCGTTCTCTAGAATTCTTGTAATCATTCTCTAGTATTCTTGTAACCATGCTCTAGTATTCTTGTAACCATTCTCCACTATTCTTGTAAACATACCTTATTATTCTTGTAGCCATTCACCATTATTCTTGTAACCATTCTCCATTATTCTTGTCACCATTCTCTATTATTCTTGTAACCATTCTCCATTATTCTTGTAATCATTCTGTAGTATTCTTGTAATCATTCTCTAGTATTCTTGTAACCATTCTCCATTATTCTTGTAACCATTCTCCATTATTCTTGTAGCCATTCTCTATTATTCTTGTAACCATTCTCCATTATTCTTGTAACCATTCTCTATTATTCTTTAACCATTCTCTAGTATTCTTGCAAACATTCTTCATTATCCTTGTGCCTATTCTCTAGTATTCTTGTAACCTTGCTCTAGTATTCTTGTAAACATTCACTAATATTCTTGTAATCATTCTCTAGTATTCTTCTAACCATTCTCTAGTATTCTTGTAATCATTCTCTAGTATTCTTGTAACCATTCTCTAGTATTCTTGTAACCATTCTCTAGTATTCTTGTAACCATTCTCTAGTATTCTTGTAATCATTCTCTAGTATTCTTGTAACCATTCTCCATTATTCTTGTAACCATTCTCCATTATTCTTGTAACCATTCTCTATTATTCTTTTAACCTTTCTTTATTATTCTTATAACCATTCTCCATTATTCCTATAACCATTCTCCATGATTCTTCTAACCATTCTCTAGTATTCTTTTAACCATTGTCTAGTATTCTTGTAATCATTCTCTAGTATTCTTGTAACCATTCTCGATTATTTCTGTAACCATTCACCCTTATCCTTGTAGCCATTCTCTATTATTCTTTAACCATTCTCTAGTATTCTTAAATCCATTCTCTAGTATTCTTGCAAACATTCTCCATTATCCATGTACCTATTCTCTAGTATTCTTGTAACCTTGCTCTAGTATTCTTGTAAACTTTCACTAATATTCTTCTAACCATTCCATAGTATTCTTTTAGCCATTCTCCATTATTTTGTAATCATTCTCTAGTATTCTTGTAATCATTCTCTAGTATTCTTGCAACCAGTCTCTAGTATTCTTGTAACCGTTCTCTAGTATTCTTGTAATCATTCTCTAGTATTCTTGTAACCATTCTCCATTATTCTTGTAACCATTCTCCATTATTCTTGTAACCATTCTCTATTATTCTTTAACCATTCTCTAGTATTCTTATATCCATTCTCCAGTATTTTTGCAAACATTCTTCATTATCCTTGTGCCTATTCTCTAGTATTCTTGTAACCTTGCTCTAGTATTCTTGTAAACATTCACTAATATTCTTGTAATCATTCTCTAGTATTCTTCTAACCATTCTCTAGTATTCTTGTAATCATTCTCTAGTATTCTTGTAACCATTCTCTAGTATTCTTGTAACCATTCTCTAGTATTCTTGTAACCATTCTCTAGTATTCTTGTAATCATTCTCTAGTATTCTTGTAACCATTCTCCATTATTCTTGTAACCATTCTCTATTATTCTTTTAACATTTCTTTATTATTCTTATATCCATTCTCCAATATTCTTGCAAACATTCTCCATTATCCTTGTACCTATTCTCTAGTATTCTTGTAACATTTCGCTGGTATTCTTGTAACTATTCTCTATTTTTCCCCATAACCATACTCCATTATTCCTATAACCATTCTCCATGATTCTTCTAACCATTCGCTAGTATTCTTTTAACCATTGTCTAGTATTCTTGTAACCATTTTCCATTATTCTTTAACCATTCGCTTGTATTCTTGTATCCATTGTCTAGTATTCTTGTAACCATTCTCTAGTATTCTTGTAACCATTCTCTAGTATTCTTGTAATCATTTTCTAGTATTCTTCTAACCATTCTCTAGTATTCTTGTAATCATTCTCTAGTATTCTTGTAACCATTCTCTAGTATTCTTGTAACCATTCTCTAGTATTCTTGTAACCATTCTCTAGTATTCTTGTAATCATTCTCTAGTATTCTTGTAACCATTCTCTATTATTCTTGTAACCATTCTCCATTATTCTTGTCACCATTCTCTATTATTCTTGTAACCATTCTCCATTATTCTTGTAATCATTCTGTAGTATTCTTGTAATCATTCTCTAGTATTCTTGTAACCATTCTCCATTATTCTTGTAACCATTCTCCATTATTCTTGTAGCCATTCTCTATTATTCTTGTAACCATTCTCCATTATTCTTGTAACCATTCTCTATTATTCTTTAACCATTCTCTAGTATTCTTGCAAACATTCTTCATTATCCTTGTGCCTATTCTCTAGTATTCTTGTAACCTTGCTCTAGTATTCTTGTAAACATTCACTAATATTCTTGTAATCATTCTCTAGTATTCTTCTAACCATTCTCTAGTATTCTTGTAATCATTCTCTAGTATTCTTGTAACCATTCTCTAGTATTCTTGTAACCATTCTCTAGTATTCTTGTAACCATTCTCTAGTATTCTTGTAATCATTCTCTAGTATTCTTGTAACCATTCTCCATTATTCTTGTAACCATTCTCCATTATTCTTGTAACCATTCTCTATTATTCTTTTAACCTTTCTTTATTATTCTTATAACCATTCTCCATTATTCCTATAACCATTCTCCATGATTCTTCTAACCATTCTCTAGTATTCTTTTAACCATTGTCTAGTATTCTTGTAATCATTCTCTAGTATTCTTGTAACCATTCTCGATTATTTCTGTAACCATTCACCCTTATCCTTGTAGCCATTCTCTATTATTCTTTAACCATTCTCTAGGATTCTTAAATCCATTCTCTAGTATTCTTGCAAACATTCTCCATTATCCATGTACCTATTCTCTAGTATTCTTGTAACCTTGCTCTAGTATTCTTGTAAACTTTCACTAATATTCTTCTAACCATTCCATAGTATTCTTTTAGCCATTCTCCATTATTTTGTAATCATTCTCTAGTATTCTTGTAATCATTCTCTAGTATTCTTGCAACCAGTCTCTAGTATTCTTGTAACCGTTCTCTAGTATTCTTGTAATCATTCTCTAGTATTCTTGTAACCATTCTCCATTATTCTTGTAACCATTCTCCATTATTCTTGTAACCATTCTCTATTATTCTTTAACCATTCTCTAGTATTCTTATATCCATTCTCCAGTATTTTTGCAAACATTCTTCATTATCCTTGTGCCTATTCTCTAGTATTCTTGTAACCTTGCTCTAGTATTCTTGTAAACATTCACTAATATTCTTGTAATCATTCTCTAGTATTCTTCTAACCATTCTCTAGTATTCTTGTAATCATTCTCTAGTATTCTTGTAACCATTCTCTAGTATTCTTGTA
Organism: Chaetoderma sp. LZ-2023a; assembly: GCA_034401795.1. Classification (NCBI taxonomy): domain Eukaryota; kingdom Metazoa; phylum Mollusca; class Caudofoveata; order Chaetodermatida; family Chaetodermatidae; genus Chaetoderma; species Chaetoderma sp. LZ-2023a. Next base: position 13,695 of record JAVVLW010002997.1, read on the forward strand.
ACCATTCTCTAGTATTCTTGTAACCATTCTCTAGTATTCTTGTAATCATTCTCTAGTATTCTTGTAACCATTCTCCATTATTCTTGTAACCATTCTCTATTATTCTTTTAACATTTCTTTATTATTCTTATATCCATTCTCCAATATTCTTGCAAACATTCTCCATTATCCTTGTACCTATTCTCTAGTATTCTTGTAACATTTCGCTGGTATTCTTGTAACTATTCTCTATTTTTCCCCATAACCATACTCCATTATTCCTATAACCATTCTCCATGATTCTTCTAACCATTCGCTAGTATTCTTTTAACCATTGTCTAGTATTCTTGTAACCATTTTCCATTATTCTTTAACCATTCGCTTGTATTCTTGTATCCATTGTCTAGTATTCTTGTAACCATTCTCTAGTATTCTTGTAACCATTCTCTAGTATTCTTGTAATCATTTTCTAGTATTCTTCTAACCATTCTCTAGTATTCTTGTAATCATTCTCTAGTATTCTTGTAACCATTCTCTAGTATTCTTGTAACCATTCTCTAGTATTCTTGTAACCATTCTCTAGTATTCTTGTAATCATTCTCTAGTATTCTTGTAGCCATTCTCTATTATTCTTGTAACCATTCTCCATTATTCTTGTAACCATTCTCTATTATTCTTTAACCATTCTCTAGTATTCTTATATCCATTCTCCAATATTCTTGCAAACATTCTCCATTATCCTTGTACCTATTCTCTAGTATTCTTGTAACATTTCTCTATTATTCTTGTATCCATTCTCTATTATTCTTGTAACCATTCTCCATCATTCTTGTAACCATTCTCTATTATTCTAGTAACCATTCTCTATTATTCTTGTAACCATTCTCCATTATTTTTGTAACCATTCTCCATTATTCTTGTAACCATTCTCTATTTTTCTTGTAACCATTCTCTATTATTCTTATGACCATTCTCCATTATTCCTATAACCATTCTCCATGATTCTTCTAACCATTCTCTAGTATTCTATTAACCATTGTCTAGTATTCTTGTAACCATTTTCCATTATTCGTTAATCAGTCTCTTGTATTCTTGTATCCATTGTCTAGTATTCTTGTAACCATTCTCTATTATTCTTGTAATCATTCTCAAGTATTCTTGTAACCATTCTCTATTATTCCTGTAACCATTCTCCATGATTCTTCTAACCATTCTCTAGTATTCTTGTAACCATTCTCTAGTATTCTTGTAACCATTCTCTAGTATTCTTGTAACCATTCTCTAGTATTCTTGTAATCATTCTCTAGTATTCTTGTAGCCATTCTCTATTATTCTTGTAACCATTCTCAATTATTCTTGTAACCATTCTCTATTATTCTTTAACCATTCTCTAGTATTCTTATATCCATTCTCCAATATTCTTGCAAACATTCTCCATTATCCTTGTACCTATTCTCTAGTATTCTTGTAACATTTCTCTATTATTCTTGTATCCATTCTCTATTATTCTTGTAACCATTCTCCATCATTCTTGTAACCATTCTCCATTATTCTAGTAACCATTCTCTATTATTCTTGTAACCATTCTCCATTATTCTTGTAACCATTCTCCATTATTCTTGTAACCATTCTCTATTTTTCTTGTAACCATTCTCTATTATTCTTATGACCATTCTCCATTATTCCTATAACCATTCTCCATGATTCTTCTAACCATTCTCTAGTATTCTATTAACCATTGTCTAGTATTCTTGTAACCATTTTCCATTATTCGTTAATCAGTCTCTTGTATTCTTGTATCCATTGTCTAGTATTCTTGTATCCATTGTCTAGTATTCTTGTAACCATTCTCTATTATTCTTGTAATCATTCTCAAGTATTCTTGTAACCATTCTCTATTATTCCTGTAACCATTCTCCATGATTCTTCTAACCATTCTCTAGTATTCTTTTAACCATTCTCTATTATTCTTGTATCCATTCTCTATTATTCTCCATCATTCTTGTAACCATTCTCTATTATTCTAGTAACCATTCTCTATTATTCTTGTAACCATTCTCTATTATTCTAGTAACCATTCCCTATTATTCTTGTAACCATTCTCCATTATTCTTGTAATCATTCTCTTGTATTCGTGTAACCATTCGCCAGTATTCTTGCAACCATTCTCTATTTTTCTTGTAACCATTCTCTATTATTCTTATGACCATTCTCCATTATTCCTATAACCATTCTCCATGATTCTTCTAACCATTCTCTAGTATTCTATTAACCATTGTCTAGTATTCTTGTAACCATTTTCCATTATTCGTTAATCAGTCTCTTGTATTCTTGTATCCATTGTCTAGTATTCTTGTAACCATTCTCTATTATTCTTGTAATCATTCTCAAGTATTCTTGTAACCATTCTCTATTATTCCTGTAACCATTCTCCATGATTCTTCTAACCATTCTCTAGTATTCTTGTAACCATTCTCTAGTATTCTTGTATCCATTCTCTAGTATTCTTGTAACCATTCTCTAGTATTCTTGTAATCATTCTCTAGTATTCTTGTAGCCATTCTCTATTATTCTTGTAACCATTCTCCATTATTCTTGTAACCATTCTCTATTATTCTTTAACCATTCTCTAGTATTCTTATATCCATTCTCCAATATTCTTGCAAACATTCTCCATTATCCTTGTACATATTCTCTAGTATTCTTGTAACATTTCTCTATTATTCTTGTATCCATTCTCTATTATTCTTGTAACCATTCTCCATCATTCTTGTAACCATTCTCTATTATTCTAGTAACCATTCTCTATTATTCTTGTAACCATTCTCCATTATTCTTGTAACCATTCTCCATTATTCTTGTAACCATTCTCTATTTTTCTTTTAACCATTCTCTATTATTCTTATGACCATTCTCCATTATTCCTATAACCATTCTCCATGATTCTTCTAACCATTCTCTAGTATTCTATTAACCATTGTCTAGTATTCTTGTAACCATTTTCCATTATTCGTTAATCAGTCTCTTGTATTCTTGTATCCATTGTCTAGTATTCTTGTAACCATTCTCTATTATTCTTGTAATCATTCTCAAGTATTCTTGTAACCATTCTCTATTATTCCTGTAACCATTCTCCATGATTCTTCTAACCATTCTCTAGTATTCTTTTAACCATTCTCTATTATTCTTGTATCCATTCTCTATTCTCCTCCATCATTCTTGTAACCATTCTCTATTATTCTAGTAACCATTCTCTATTATTCTTGTAACCATTCTCTATTATTCTAGTAACCATTCCCTATTATTCTTGTAACCATTCTCCATTATTCTTGTAATCATTCTCTTGTATTCGTGTAACCATTCGCCAGTATTCTTGCAACCATTCTCTAGTTTCTTGTAGCCATTCCCTATTATTCTTGTAACCATTCTCCATGATTCTTGTAACCATTCTCTATTATTCTAGTAACCATTCTCTATTATTCTTGTAATCATTCTCTAGTATTCTTGTAACCGTTCTCTAGAATTCTTGTAATCATTCTCTAGTATTCTTGTAACCATGCTCTAGTATTCTTGTAACCATTCTCCACTATTCTTGTAAACATTCCCTATTATTCTTGTAGCCATTCACCATTATTCTTGTAACCATTCTCTATTATTCTTGTCGCCATTCTCTATTATTCTTGTAACCATTCTCCATCATTCTTGTAGCCATTCTCTATTATTCGTGTAACCATTCTCCATTATTCTTGTAGCCATTCTCTATTATTCTTGTAGTCATTCTCTATTATTCTTGTAACCATTCTCTATTATTCTTGTAACCATTCTCCATTATTCTTGTAACCATTCTCTATTATTCTTTTAACCATTCTCTAGTATTCTTATATCCATTCTCTAGTATTCTTGCAAACATTGTCCATTATCCTTGTACCTATTCTCTAGTATTCTTGTAACCTTTCGCCAGTATTCTTGTAACCATTCTCTAGTATTCTTTTAACCATTCCCTTGTATTCCTGTAACCATTCTCTAGTATTCTTGTATCCATTCTAGAGTATTCTTGTACCCATTCTCCATTATTCTTGTAATCATTCTCCATCATTCTTGTAACCATTCTCTATTATTCTAGTAACCATTCTCTATGATTCTGGTAACCATTCTCCATCATTCTTGTAACCATTCTCTATTATTCTAGTAACCATTCTCTATTATTCTTGTAACCATTCTCCATTATTCTTGTAACCATTCTCCATTATTCTTGTAACACATCTCTATTATTCCTCTAACCATTCTCCATGATTCTTCTAACCATTCTCTAGTATTCTTTTAACCATTCTCTATTATTCTTGTATCCATTCTCTATTATTCTCCATCATTCTTGTAACCATTCTCTATTATTCTAGTAACCATTCTCTATTATTCTTGTAACCATTCTCTATTATTCTAGTAACCATTCCCTATTATTCTTGTAACCATTCTCCATTATTCTTGTAATCATTCTCTTGTATTCGTGTAACCATTCGCGAGTATTCTTGTAACCATTCTCTAGTTTCTTGTAGCCATTCCCTATTATTCTTGTAACCATTCTCCATGATTCTTGTAACCATTCTCTATTATTCTAGTAACCATTCTCTATTATTCTTGTAATCATTCTCTAGTATTCTTGTAACCGTTCTCTAGAATTCTTGTAATCATTCTCTAGTTTTCTTGTAACCATGCTCTAGTATTCTTGTAACCATTTTCCACTATTCTTGTAAACATTCCCTATTATTCTTGTAGCCATTCACCATTATTCTTGTAACCATTCTCTATTATTCCTATAACCATTCTCCATGATTCTTCTAACCATTCTCTAGTATTCTTTTAACCATTGTCTAGTATTCTTGTAACCATTTTCCATTATTCTTTAATCATTCGCTTGTATTCTTGTATCCATTGTCTAGTATTCTTGTAACCATTCTCTAGTATTCTTGTAATCATTCTCTAGTATTCTTGTAACCATTCTCTATTATTTCTGTAACCATTCACCCTTATCCTTGTAGCCATTCTCTATTATTCTTTAACCATTCTCTAGTATTCTTAAATCCATTCTCTAGTATTCTTGCAAACATTCTCCATTATCCTTGTACCTATTCTCTAGTATTCTTGTAACCTTGCTCTAGTATTCTTGTAAACTTTCACTAATATTCTTCTAACCATTCCCTAGTATTCTTTTTGCCATTCTCCATTATTTTGTAATCATTCTCTAGTATTCTTGCAACCAGTCTCTAGTATTCTTGTAACCGTTCTCTAGTATTCTTGTAATCATTCTCTAGTATTCTTGTAACCATTCTCCATTATTCTTGTAACTATTCTCCATTATTCTTGTAACCATTCTCCATTATTCTTGTAACCATTCTCTATTATTTTTTAACCATTCTCTAGTATTCTTATATCCATTCTCCAGTATTCTTGCCAACATTCTTCATTATCCTTGTGCCTATTCTCTAGTATTCTTGTAACCTTGCTCTAGTATTCTTGTAAACATTCACTAATATTCTTGTAATCATTCTCTAGTATTCTTCTAACCATTCTCTAGTATTCTTGTAATCATTCTCTAGTATTCTTGTAACCATTCTCTAGTATTCTTGTAATCATTCTCTAGTATTCTTGTAACCATTCTCCATTATTCTTGTAACCATTCTCCATTATTCTTGTAACCGTTCTCTATTATTCTTTTAACCTTTCTTTATTATTCTTATAACCATTCTCCATGATTCTTGTAACCATTCTCTATTATTCTAGTAACCATTCTCTATTATTCTTGTAATCATTCTCTAGTATTCTTGTAACCGTTCTCTAGAATTCTTGTAATCATTCTCTAGTATTCTTGTAACCATGCTCTAGTATTCTTGTAACCATTCTCCACTATTCTGGTAAACATTCCCTATTATTCTTGTAGCCATTCACCATTATTCTTGTAACCATTCTCTATTATTCTTGTCGCCATTCTCTATTATTCGTGTAACCATTCTCCATTATTCTTGTAATCATTCTGTAGTATTCTTGTAATCATTCTCTAGTATTCTTGTAACCATTCTCCATTATTCTTGTAACCATTCTCCATTATTCTTGTAACCATTCTCTATTATTCTTGTAACCATTCTCTATTATTCTTATAACCATTCTCCATTATTCCTATAACCATTCTCCATGATTCTTCTAACCATTCTCTAGTATTCTTTTAACCATTGTCTAGTATTCATGTAACCATTTTCCATTATTCTTTAATCATTCGCTTGTATTCTTGTATCCATTGTCTAGTATTCTTGTAACCATTCTCTAGTATTCTTGTAATCATTCTCTAGTATTCTTGTAACCATTCTCTATTATTTCTGTAACCATTCACCCTTATCCTTGTAGCCATTCTCTATTATTCTTTAACCATTCTCTAGTATTCTTAAATCCATTCTCTAGTATTCTTGCAAACATTCTCCATTATCCTTGTACCTATTCTCTAGTATTCTTGTAACCTTGCTCTAGTATTCTTGTAAACTTTCACTAATATTCTTCTAACCATTCCCTAGTATTCTTTTAGCCATTCTCCATTATTTTGTAATCATTCTCTAGTATTCTTGTAATCATTCTCTAGTATTCTTGCAACCAGTCTCTAGTATTCTTGTAACCGTTCTCTAGTATTCTTGTAATCATTCTCTAGTATTCTTGTAATCATTCCTTAGTATTCTTGTAACCGTTCTCTAGAATTCTTGTAATCATTCTCTAGTATTCTTGTAACCATGCTCTAGTATTCTTGTAACCATTCTCCACTATTCTTGTAAACATTCCTTGTTATTCTTGTAGCCATTCACCATTATTCTTGTAACCATTCTCCATTATTCTTGTCACCATTCTCTATTATTCTTGTAACCATTCTCCATTATTCTTGTAGCCATTCTCTATTATTCTTGTAACCATTCTCCATTATTCTTGTAACCATTCTCTATTATTCTTTAACCATTCTCTAGTATCCTTATATCCATTCTCCAGTATTCTTGCAAACATTCTTCATTATCCTTGTGCCTATTCTCTAGTATTCTTGTAACCTTGCTCTAGTATTCTTGTAAACTTTCACTAATATTCTTGTAATCATTCTCTAGTATTCTTCTAACCATTCTCTAGTATTCTTGTAATCATTCTCTAGTATTCTTGTAACCATTCTCTAGTATTCTTGTAACCATTCTCTAGTATTCTTGTAACCATTCTCTAGTATTCTTGTAATCATTCTCTAGTATTCTTGTAACCATTCTCCATTATTCTTGTAATCATTCTCCATCATTCTTGTAACCATTCTCTATTATTCTAGTAACCATTCTCTATGATTCTGGTAACCATTCTCCATCATTCTTGTAACCATTCTCCATTATTCTTGTAACACATCTCTATTATTCCTCTAACCATTCTCCATGATTCTTCTAACCATTCTCTAGTATTCTTTTAACCATTCTCTATTATTCTTGTATCCATTCTCTATTATTCTCCATCATTCTTGTAACCATTCTCTATTATTCTAGTAACCATTCTCTATTATTCTTGTAACCATTCTCTATTATTCTAGTAACCATTCCCTATTATTCTTGTAACCATTCTCCATTATTCTTGTAATCATTCTCTTGTATTCGTGTAACCATTCGCGAGTATTCTTGTAACCATTCTCTAGTTTCTTGTAGCCATTCCCTATTATTCTTGTAACCATTCTCCATGATTCTTGTAACCATTCTCTATTATTCTAGTAACCATTCTCTATTATTCTTGTAATCATTCTCTAGTATTCTTGTAACCGTTCTCTAGAATTCTTGTAATCATTCTCTAGTTTTCTTGTAACCATGCTCTAGTATTCTTGTAACCATTTTCCACTATTCTTGTAAACATTCCCTATTATTCTTGTAGCCATTCACCATTATTCTTGTAACCATTCTCTATTATTCCTATAACCATTCTCCATGATTCTTCTAACCATTCTCTAGTATTCTTTTAACCATTGTCTAGTATTCTTGTAACCATTTTCCATTATTCTTTAATCATTCGCTTGTATTCTTGTATCCATTGTCTAGTATTCTTGTAACCATTCTCTAGTATTCTTGTAATCATTCTCTAGTATTCTTGTAACCATTCTCTATTATTTCTGTAACCATTCACCCTTATCCTTGTAGCCATTCTCTATTATTCTTTAACCATTCTCTAGTATTCTTAAATCCATTCTCTAGTATTCTTGCAAACATTCTCCATTATCCTTGTACCTATTCTCTAGTATTCTTGTAACCTTGCTCTAGTATTCTTGTAAACTTTCACTAATATTCTTCTAACCATTCCCTAGTATTCTTTTTGCCATTCTCCATTATTTTGTAATCATTCTCTAGTATTCTTGCAACCAGTCTCTAGTATTCTTGTAACCGTTCTCTAGTATTCTTGTAATCATTCTCTAGTATTCTTGTAACCATTCTCCATTATTCTTGTAACTATTCTCCATTATTCTTGTAACCATTCTCCATTATTCTTGTAACCATTCTCTATTATTTTTTAACCATTCTCTAGTATTCTTATATCCATTCTCCAGTATTCTTGCCAACATTCTTCATTATCCTTGTGCCTATTCTCTAGTATTCTTGTAACCTTGCTCTAGTATTCTTGTAAACATTCACTAATATTCTTGTAATCATTCTCTAGTATTCTTCTAACCATTCTCTAGTATTCTTGTAATCATTCTCTAGTATTCTTGTAACCATTCTCTAGTATTCTTGTAATCATTCTCTAGTATTCTTGTAACCATTCTCCATTATTCTTGTAACCATTCTCCATTATTCTTGTAACCGTTCTCTATTATTCTTTTAACCTTTCTTTATTATTCTTATAACCATTCTCCATGATTCTTGTAACCATTCTCTATTATTCTAGTAACCATTCTCTATTATTCTTGTAATCATTCTCTAGTATTCTTGTAACCGTTCTCTAGAATTCTTGTAATCATTCTCTAGTATTCTTGTAACCATGCTCTAGTATTCTTGTAACCATTCTCCACTATTCTGGTAAACATTCCCTATTATTCTTGTAGCCATTCACCATTATTCTTGTAACCATTCTCTATTATTCTTGTCGCCATTCTCTATTATTCGTGTAACCATTCTCCATTATTCTTGTAATCATTCTGTAGTATTCTTGTAATCATTCTCTAGTATTCTTGTAACCATTCTCCATTATTCTTGTAACCATTCTCCATTATTCTTGTAACCATTCTCTATTATTCTTGTAACCATTCTCTATTATTCTTATAACCATTCTCCATTATTCCTATAACCATTCTCCATGATTCTTCTAACCATTCTCTAGTATTCTTTTAACCATTGTCTAGTATTCATGTAACCATTTTCCATTATTCTTTAATCATTCGCTTGTATTCTTGTATCCATTGTCTAGTATTCTTGTAACCATTCTCTAGTATTCTTGTAATCATTCTCTAGTATTCTTGTAACCATTCTCTATTATTTCTGTAACCATTCACCCTTATCCTTGTAGCCATTCTCTATTATTCTTTAACCATTCTCTAGTATTCTTAAATCCATTCTCTAGTATTCTTGCAAACATTCTCCATTATCCTTGTACCTATTCTCTAGTATTCTTGTAACCTTGCTCTAGTATTCTTGTAAACTTTCACTAATATTCTTCTAACCATTCCCTAGTATTCTTTTAGCCATTCTCCATTATTTTGTAATCATTCTCTAGTATTCTTGTAATCATTCTCTAGTATTCTTGCAACCAGTCTCTAGTATTCTTGTAACCGTTCTCTAGTATTCTTGTAATCATTCTCTAGTATTCTTGTAATCATTCCTTAGTATTCTTGTAACCGTTCTCTAGAATTCTTGTAATCATTCTCTAGTATTCTTGTAACCATGCTCTAGTATTCTTGTAACCATTCTCCACTATTCTTGTAAACATTCCTTATTATTCTTGTAGCCATTCACCATTATTCTTGTAACCATTCTCCATTATTCTTGTCACCATTCTCTATTATTCTTGTAACCATTCTCCATTATTCTTGTAATCATTCTGTAGTATTCTTGTAATCATTCTCTAGTATTCTTGTAACCATTCTCCATTATTCTTGTAACCATTCTCCATTATTCTTGTAGCCATTCTCTATTATTCTTGTAACCATTCTCCATTATTCTTGTAACCATTCTCTATTATTCTTTAACCATTCTCTAGTATCCTTATATCCATTCTCCAGTATTCTTGCAAACATTCTTCATTATCCTTGTGCCTATTCTCTAGTATTCTTGTAACCTTGCTCTAGTATTCTTGTAAACTTTCACTAATATTCTTGTAATCATTCTCTAGTATTCTTCTAACCATTCTCTAGTATTCTTGTAATCATTCTCTAGTATTCTTGTAACCATTCTCTAGTATTCTTGTAACCATTCTCTAGTATTCTTGTAACCATTCTCTAGTATTCTTGTAATCATTCTCTAGTATTCTTGTACCCATTCTCCATTATTCTTGTAACCATTCTCCATTATTCTTGTAACCATTCTCTATTATTCTTTTAACCTTTCTTTATTATTCTTATAACCATTCTCCATTATTCCTATAACCATTCTCCATGATTCTTCTAACCATTCTCTAGTATTCTTTTAACCATTGTCTAGTATTCTTGTAACCATTTTCCATTATTCTTTAATCATTCGCTTGTATTCTTGTATCCATTGTCTAGTATTCTTGTAACCATTCTCTAGTATTCTTGTAATCATTCTCTAGTATTCTTGTAACCATTCTCGATTATTTCTGTAACCATTCTCTAGTATTCTTAAATCCATTCTCTAGTATTCTTGCAAACATTCTCCATTATCCTTGTACCTATTCTCTAGTATTCTTGTAACCTTGCTCTAGTATTCTTGTAAACTTTCACTAATATTCTTCTAACCATTCCCTAGTATTCTTTTAGCCATTCTCCATTATTTTGTAATCATTCTCTAGTATTCTTGTAATCATTCTCTAGTATTCTTGCAACCAGTCTCTAGTATTCTTGTAACCGTTCTCTAGTATTCTTGTAATCATTATCTAGTATTCTTGTAACCATTCTCCATTATTCTTGTAACCATTCTCCATTATTCTTGTAACCATTCTCTATTATTTTTTAACCATTCTCTAGTATTCTTATATCCATTCTCCAGTATTCTTGCAAATATTCTTCATTATCCTTGTGCCTATTCTCTAGTATTCTTGTAACCTTGCTCTAGTATTCTTGTAAACATTCACTAATATTCTTGTAATCATTCTCTAGTATTCTTCTAACCATTCTCTAGTATTCTTGTAATCATTCTCTAGTATTCTTGTAACCATTCTCTAGTATTCTTGTAACCATTCTCTAGTATTCTTGTAACCATTCTCTAGTATTCTTGTAGCCATTCTCTATTATTCTTGTAACCATTCTCCATTATTCTTGTAACCATTCTCTATTATTCTTTAAGCATTCTCTAGTATTCTTATATCCATTCTCCAATATTCTTGCAAACATTCTCCATTATCCTTGTACCTATTCTCTAGTATTCTTGTAACATTTCTCTATTATTCTTGTATCCATTCTCTATTATTCTTGTAACCATTCTCCATCATTCTTGTAACCATTCTCTATTATTCTGGTAACCATTCTCTATCATTCTTGTAACCATTCTCCATTATTCTTGTAACCATTCTCCATTATTCTTGTAACCATTCTCTATTTTTCTTGTAACCATTCTCTATTATTCTTATAACCATTCTCCATTATTCCTATAACCATTCTCCATGATTCTTCTAACCATTCTCTAGTATTCTATTAACCATTGTCTAGTATTCTTGTAACCATTTTCCATTATTCGTTAATCAGTCTCTTGTATTCTTGTATCCATTGTCTAGTATTCTTGTAACCATTCTCTATTATTCTTGTAATCATTCTCAAGTATTCTTGTAACCATTCTCTAGTATTCCTGTAACCATTCTCTAGTATTCTTGTAACCATTCTCTAAATTCTTGTATTCATTCTCTAGTATTCTTGTAACCATGCTCTAGTATTCTTGTAACCATTCTCCATTATTCTTGTAACCATTCTCTATCATTCTTGTAACCATTTTCTATTATTCTTGTAACCATTCTCTATTATTCTTTTAACCATTCTCTAGTATTCTTATATCCATTCTCCAATATTCTTGCAAACATTCTCCATTATCCTTGTACCTATTCTCTAGTATTCTTGTAACATTTAGCTAGTATTCTTGTAACCATTCTCTAGTATTCTTTTAACCATTCTCTTGTATTCTTGTAACCATTCTCTAGTATTCTTGTAACTATTCTCTATTTTACTCATAACCATACTCCATTATTCGTGTAGCGATTCTCCATTATTTTGCAATCATTCTCTAGTATTCTTGTAATCATTCTCTATTATTCTTGTAACCAGTCTCCATTATACCTATAACCATTCTCCATGATTCTGCTAACCATTCTCTAGTATTCTTTTAACCATTCTCTAGTATTCTTGTAACCATTCTCTAGTATTCGTGTAATCATTCTCTACTATTCCTGTAATCTTGTCACCATTCTCTAGTATTCTTGTAACCATTCTCTAGTATTCTTGTAGTCATTCTCTAGTATTCTTCTAACGTTTCTATAGTATTCTTGTAATCATTCTCTAGTATTCTTGTAACCATTCTCTAGTATTCTTGTAACCATTCTCTAGTATTATTGTAATCATTCTCTAGTATTCTTGTAACCATTCTCTAGTATTCTTATAATCATTCTCTTGTATTCTTGTAACCATTCTCTAGTATTCTTGTAACCATTCTGCATTATTCCTGTAACCATTCTCTATTATTCTTTAACCATTCTCTAGTATTCTTAAATCCATTCTCTAGTATTCATGTAACCTTGCTCTAGTATTCTTGTAAACATTCACTAATATTCTTTTAGCCATTCTCCATTATTTTATAATCATTCTCTAGTATTCTTGTAACCATTCTCCATTATTCTTGTAACCATTCTCCATTATTCTTGTAACCATTCTCTATTATTTTTTAACCATTCTCTAGTATTCTTATTTCCATTCTCCAGTATTCTTGCAAACATTCTTCATTATCCTTGTGCCTATTCTCTAGTATTCTTGTAACCTTGCTCTAGTATTCTTGTAAACATTCACTAATATTCTTGTAATCATTCTCTCGTATTCTTCTAACCATTCTCTAGTATTCTTGTAATCTTTCTCTAGTATCCTTGTAACCATTCTCTAGTATTCTTGTAACCATTCTCTAGTATTCTTGTAACCATTCTCTAGTATTCTTGTAATCATTCTCTAGTATTCTTGTAACCATTCTCCATTATTCTTGTAACCATTCTCCATTATTCTTGTAACCATTCTCTATTATTCTTTTAACCTTTCTTTATTATTCTTATAACCATTCTCCATTATTCCTATAAACATTCTACATGATTCTTCTAACCATTCGCTAGTATTCTTTTAACCATTGTCTAGTATTCTTGTAACCATTTTCCATTATTCTTTAACCATTCGCTTGTATTCTTGTATCCATTGTCTAGTATTCTTGTAACCATTCTCTAGTATTCTTGTAACCATTCTCTAGTATTCTTGTAATCATTCTCTAGTATTCTTCTAACCATTCTCTAGTATTCTTGTAATCATTCTCTAGTATTCTTGTAACCATTCTCTAGTATTCTTGTAACCATTCTCTAGTATTCTTGTAACCATTCTCTAGTATTCTTGTAATCATTCTCTAGTATTCTTGTAGCCATTCTCTATTATTCTTGTAACCATTCTCCATTATTCTTGTAACCATTCTCTATTATTCTTTAACCATTCTCTAGTATTCTTGTAACCATTCTCTAGCATTCTTGTAACCATTCTCTAGTATTCTTGTAACCATGCTCTAGTATTCTTGTAACCATTCTCCATTATTCTTGTAACCATTCTCTATCATTCTTGTAACCATTTTCTATTATTCTTGTAACCATTCTCTATTATTCTTTTAACCATTCTCTAGTATTCTTATATCCATTCTCCAATATTCTTGCAAACATTCTCCATTATCCTTGTACCTATTCTCTAGTATTCTTGTAACCATTCTCTAGTATTCTTTTAGCCATTCTCTTGTATTCTTGTAACCATTCTCTAGTATTCTTGTAACTATTCTCTATTTTTCTCATAACCATACTCCATTATTCGTGTAGCGATTCTCCATTATTTTGCAATCATTCTCTAGTATTCTTGTAATCATTCTCTATTATTCTTGTAACCAGTCTCCATTATACCTATAACCATTCTCCATGATTCTGCTAACCATTCTCTAGTATTCTTTTAACCATTCTCTAGTATTCTTGTAACCATTCTCTAGTATTCGTGTAATCATTCTCTACTATTCCTGTAATCTTGTCACCATTCTCTAGTATTCTTGTAACCATTCTCTAGTATTCTTGTAGTCATTCTCTAGTATTCTTCTAACGTTTCTATAGTATTCTTGTAATCATTCTCTAGTATTCTTGTAGCCATTCTCTAGTATTCTTGTAACCATTCTCTAGTATTATTGTAATCATTCTCTAGTATTCTTGTAACAATTCTCTAGTATTCTTATAATCATTCTCTTGTATTCTTGTAACCATTCTCTAGTATTCTTGTAACCATTCTGCATTATTCCTGTAACCATTCTCTATTATTCTTTAACCATTCTCTAGTATTCTTAAATCCATTCTCTAGTATTCTTGCAAACATTCTCCAGTATCCTTGTACCTATTCTCTAGTATTCATGTAACCTTGCTCTAGTATTCTTGTAAACATTCACTAATATTCTTCTAACCATTCCCTAGTATTCTTTTAGCCATTCTCCATTATTTTGTAATCATTCTCTAGTATTCTTGTAACCATTCTCCATTATTCTTGTAACCATTCTCCATTATTCTTGTAACCATTCTCTATTATTTTTTAACCATTCTCTAGTATTCTTATATCCATTCTCCAGTATTCTTGCTAACATTCTTCATTATCCTTGTGCCTATTCTCTAGTATTCTTGGAACCTTGCTCTAGTATTCTTGTAAACATTCACTAATATACTTGTAATCATTCTCTAGTATTCTTCTAACCATTCTCTAGTATTCTTGTAATCATTCTCTAGTATTCTTGTAACCATTCGCTAGTATTCTTGTAACCATTCTCTAGTATTCTTGTAACCATTCTCTAGTATTCTTGTAATCATTCTCTAGTATTCTTGTAACCATTCTCCATTATTCTTGTAACCATTCTCCATTATTCTTGTAACCATTCTCTATTATTCTTTTAACCTTTCTTTATTATTCTTATAACCATTCTCCATTATTCCTATAACCATTCTCCATGATTCTTCTAACCATTCGCTAGTATTCTTTTAACCATTGTCTAGTATTCTTGTAACCATTTTCCATTATTCTTTAACCATTCGCTTGTATTCTTGTATCCATTGTCTAGTATTCTTGTAACCATTCTCTAGTATTCTTGTAACCATTCTCTAGTATTCTTGTAATCATTCTCTAGTATTCTTCTAACCATTCTCTAGTATTCTTGTAATCATTCTCTAGTATTCTTGTAACCATTCTCTAGTATTCTTGTAACCATTCTCTAGTATTCTTGTAACCAGTCTCTAGTATTCTTGTAATCATTCTCTAGTATTCTTGTAGCCATTCTCTATTATTCTTGTAACCATTCTCCATTATTCTTGTAACCATTCTCTATTATTCTTTAACCATTCTCTAGTATTCTTGTAACCATTCTCTAGCATTCTTGTAACCATTCTCTAGTATTCTTGTAACCATGCTCTAGTATTCTTGTAACCATTCTCCATTATTCTTGTAACCATTCTCTATCATTCTTGTAACCATTTTCTATTATTCTTGTAACCATTCTCTAGTATTCTTGTAACCATTCTCTAGTATTCTTGTAACCATTCTCTAGTATTATTGTAATCATTCTCTAGTATTCTTGTAACAATTCTCTAGTGTTCTTATAATCATTCTCTTGTATTCTTGTAACCATTCTGTAGTATTCTTGTAACCATTCTGCATTATTCCTGTAACCATTCTCTATTATTCTTTAACCATTCTCTAGTATTCTTAAATCCATTCTCTAGTATTCTTGTAACCATTCTCTAGTATTCTTGTAATCATTCTCTAGTATTCTTGTAACCATTCTCCATTATTCTTGTAACCATTCTCCATTATTCTTGTAACCATTCTCTATTATTCTTTTAACCTTTCTTTATTATTCTTATAACCATTCTCCATTATTCCTATAAACATTCTCCATGATTCTTCTAACCATTCGCTAGTATTCTTTTAACCATTGTCTAGTATTCTTGTAACCATTTTCCATTATTCTTTAACCATTCGCTTGTATTCTTGTATCCATTGTCTAGTATTCTTGTAACCATTCTCTAGTATTCTTGTAACCATTCTCTAGTATTCTTGTAATCATTCTCTAGTATTCTTCTAACCATTCTCTAGTATTCTTGTAATCATTCTCTAGTATTCTTGTAACCATTCTCTAGTATTCTTGTAACCATTCTCTAGTATTCTTGTAACCATTCTCTAGTATTCTTGTAATCATTCTCTAGTATTCTTGTAGCCATTCTCTATTATTCTTGTAACCATTCTCCATTATTCTTGTAACCATTCTCCATTATTCTTGTAACCATTCTCTATCATTCTTGTAACCATTTTCTATTATTCTTGTAACCATTCTCTATTATTCTTTTAACCATTCTCTAGTATTCTTATATCCATTCTCCAATATTCTTGCAAACATTCTCCATTATCCTTGTACCTATTCTCTAGTATTCTTGTAACATTTAGCTAGTATTCTTGTAACCATTCTCTAGTATTCTTTTAGCCATTCTCTTGTATTCTTGTAACCATTCTCTAGTATTCTTGTAACCATTTTCCATTATTCTTTAACCATTCGCTTGTATTCTTGTATCCATTGTCTAGTATTCTTGTAACCATTCTCTAGTATTCTTGTAACCATTCTCTAGTATTCTTGTAATCATTCTCTAGTATTCTTCTAACCATTCTCTAGTATTCTTGTAATCATTCTCTAGTATTCTTGTAACCATTCTCTAGTATTCTTGTAACCATTCTCTAGTATTCTTGTAACCATTCTCTAGTATTCTTGTAACCATTCTCTAGCATTCTTGTAACCATTCTCTAGTATTCTTGTAACCATGCTCTAGTATTCTTGTAACCATTCTCCATTATTCTTGTAACCATTCTCTATCATTCTTGTAACCATTTTCTATTATTCTTGTAACCATTCTCTATTATTCTTTTAACCATTCTCTAGTATTCTTATATCCATTCTCCAATATTCTTGCAAACATTCTCCATTATCCTTGTACCTATTCTCTAGTATTCTTGTAACATTTAGCTAGTATTCTTGTAACCATTCTCTAGTATTCTTTTAGCCATTCTCTTGTATTCTTGTAACCATTCTCTAGTATTCTTGTAACTATTCTCTATTTTTCTCATAACCATACTCCATTATTCGTGTAGCGATTCTCCATTATTTTGCAATCATTCTCTAGTATTCTTGTAATCATTCTCTATTATTCTTGTAACCAGTCTCCATTATACCTATAACCATTCTCCATGATTCTGCTAACCATTCTCTAGTATTCTTTTAACCATTCTCTAGTATTCTTATAACCATTCTCTAGTATTCGTGTAATCATTCTCTACTATTCCTGTAATCTTGTCACCATTCTCTAGTATTCTTGTAACCATTCTCTAGTATTCTTGTAGTCATTCTCTAGTATTCTTCTAACGTTTCTATAGTATTCTTGTAATCATTCTCTAGTATTCTTGTAACCATTCTCTAGTATTCTTGTAACCATTCTCTAGTATTATTGTAATCATTCTCTAGTATTCTTGTAACAATTCTCTAGTATTCTTATAATCATTCTCTTGTATTCTTGTAACCATTCTCTAGTATTCATGTAACCATTCTGCATTATTCCTGTAACCATTCTCTATTATTCTTTAACCATTCTCTAGTATTCTTAAATCCATTCTCTAGTATTCTTGCAAACATTCTCCAGTATCCTTGTACCTATTCTCTAGTATTCATGTAACCTTGCTCTAGTATTCTTGTAAACATTCACTAATATTCTTCTAACCATTCCCTAGTATTCTTTTAGCCATTCTCCATTATTTTGTAATCATTCTCTAGTATTCTTGTAACCATTCTCCATTATTCTTGTAACCATTCTCCATTATTCTTGTAACCATTCTCTATTATTTTTTAACCATTCTCTAGTATTCTTATATCCATTCTCCAGTATTCTTGCTAACATTCTTCATTATCCTTGTGCCTATTCTCTAGTATTCTTGGAACCTTGCTCTAGTATTCTTGTAAACATTCACTAATATACTTGTAATCATTCTCTAGTATTCTTCTAACCATTCTCTAGTATTCTTGTAATCATTCTCTAGTATTCTTGTAACCATTCTCTAGTATTCTTGTAACCATTCTCTAGTATTCTTGTAACCATTCTCTAGTATTCTTGTAATCATTCTCTAGTATTCTTGTAACCATTCTCCATTATTCTTGTAACCATTCTCCATTATTCTTGTAACCATTCTCTATTATTCTTTTAACCTTTCTTTATTATTCTTATAACCATTCTCCATTATTCCTATAACCATTCTCCATGATTCTTCTAACCATTCGCTAGTATTCTTTTAACCATTGTCTAGTATTCTTGTAACCATTTTCCATTATTCTTTAACCATTCGCTTGTATTCTTGTATCCATTGTCTAGTATTCTTGTAACCATTCTCTAGTATTCTTGTAACCATTCTCTAGTATTCTTGTAATCATTCTCTAGTATTCTTCTAACCATTCTCTAGTATTCTTGTAATCATTCTCTAGTATTCTTGTAACCATTCTCTAGTATTCTTGTAACCATTCTCTAGTATTCTTGTAACCAGTCTCTAGTATTCTTGTAATCATTCTCTAGTATTCTTGTAGCCATTCTCTATTATTCTTGTAACCATTCTCCATTATTCTTGTAACCATTCTCTATTATTCTTTAACCATTCTCTAGTATTCTTGTAACCATTCTCTAGCATTCTTGTAACCATTCTCTAGTATTCTTGTAACCATGCTCTAGTATTCTTGTAACCATTCTCCATTATTCTTGTAACCATTCTCTATCATTCTTGTAACCATTTTCTATTATTCTTGTAACCATTCTCTATTATTCTTTTAACCATTCTCTAGTATTCTTATATCCATTCTCCAATATTCTTGCAAACATTCTCCATTATCCTTGTACCTATTCTCTAGTATTCTTGTAACATTTAGCTAGTATTCTTGTAACCATTCTCTAGTATTCTTTTAGCCATTCTCTTGTATTCTTGTAACCATTCTCTAGTATTCTTGTAACTATTCTCTATTTTTCTCATAACCATACTCCATTATTCGTGTAGCGATTCTCCATTATTTTGCAATCATTCTCTAGTATTCTTGTAATCATTCTCTATTATTCTTGTAACCAGTCTCCATTATACCTATAACCATTCTCCATGATTCTGCTAACCATTCTCTAGTATTCTTTTAACCATTCTCTAGTATTCTTGTAACCATTCTCTAGTATTCGTGTAATCATTCTCTACTATTCCTGTAATCTTGTCACCATTCTCTAGTATTCTTGTAACCATTCTCTAGTATTCTTGTAGTCATTCTCTAGTATTCTTCTAACGTTTCTATAGTATTCTTGTAATCATTCTCTAGTATTCTTGTAACCATTCTCTAGTATTCTTGTAACCATTCTCTAGTATTATTGTAATCATTCTCTAGTATTCTTGTAACAATTCTCTAGTATTCTTATAATCATTCTCTTGTATTCTTGTAACCATTCTCTAGTATTCTTGTAACCATTCTGCATTATTCCTGTAACCATTCTCTATTATTCTTTAACCATTCTCTAGTATTCTTAAATCCATTCTCTAGTATTCTTGCAAACATTCTCCAGTATCCTTGTACCTATTCTCTAGTATTCATGTAACCTTGCTCTAGTATTCTTGTAAACATTCACTAATATTCTTCTAACCATTCCCTAGTATTCTTTTAGCCATTCTCCATTATTTTGTAATCATTCTCTAGTATTCTTGTAACCATTCTCCAGTATTCTTGCTAACATTCTTCATTATCCTTGTGCCTATTCTCTAGTATTCTTGGAACCTTGCTCTAGTATTCTTGTAAACATTCACTAATATACTCGTAATCATTCTCTAGTATTCTTCTAACCATTCTCTAGTATTCTTGTAATCATTCTCTAGTATTCTTGTAACCATTCTCTAGTATTCTTGTAACCATTCTCTAGTATTCTTGTAACCATTCTCTAGTATTCTTGTAATCATTCTCTAGTATTCTTGTAACCATTCTCCATTATTCTTGTAACCATTCTCCATTATTCTTGTAACCATTCTCTATCATTCTTTTAACCTTTCTTTATTATTCTTATAACCATTCTCCATTATTCCTATAACCATTCTCCATGATTCTTCTAACCATTCGCTAGTATTCTTTTAACCATTGTCTAGTGTTCTTGTAACCATTTTCCATTATTCTTTAACCATTCGCTTGTATTCTTGTATCCATTGTCTAGTATTCTTGTAACCATTCTCTAGTATTCTTGTAACCATTCTCTAGTATTCTTGTAATCATTCTCTAGTATTCTTCTAACCATTCTCTAGTATTCTTGTAATCATTCTCTAGTATTCTTGTAACCATTCTCTAGTATTCTTGTAACCATTCTCTAGTATTCTTGTAACCAGTCTCTAGTATTCTTGTAATCATTCTCTAGTATTCTTGTAGCCATTCTCTATTATTCTTGTAACCATTCTCCATTATTCTTGTAACCATTCTCTATTATTCTTTAACCATTCTCTAGTATTCTTATATCCATTCTCCAATATTCTTGCAAACATTCTCCATTATCCTTGTACCTATTCTCTAGTATTCTTGTAACATTTCTCTATTATTCTTGTATCGATTCTCTATTATTCTTGTAACCATTCTCCATCATTCTTGTAACCATTCTCTATTATTCTAGTAACCATTCTCTATTATTCTTGAAACCATTCTCCATTATTCTTGTAACCATTCTCCATTATTCTTGTAACCATTCTCTAGTATTCTTGTAACATTTCTCTATTATTCTTGTATCCATTCTCTATTATTCTTGTAACCATTCTCCATCATTCTTGTAACCATTCTCTATTATTCTAGTAACCATTCTCTATTATTCTTGTAACCATTCTCCATTATTCTTATAACCATTCTCCATTATTCCTATAACCATTCTCCATGATTCTTCTAACCATTCTCTAGTATTCTATTAACCATTGTCTAGTATTCTTGTAACCATATTCCATTATTCGTTAATCAGTCTCTTGTATTCTTGTATCCATTGTCTAGTATTCTTGTAACCATTCTCTATTATTCTTGTAATCATTCTCAAGTATTCTTGTAACCATTCTTTATTATTCCTGTAACCATTCTCTAGTATTCTTGTAACCATTCTCTAAATTCTTGTATTCATTCTCTAGTATTCTTGTAACCATGCTCTAGTATTCTTGTAACCATTCTCCATTATTCTTGTAACCATTCTCTATCATTCTTGTAACCATTTTCTATTATTCTTGTAACCATTCTCTATTATTCTTTTAACCATTCTCTAGTATTCTTATATCCATTCTCCAATATTCTTGCAAACATTCTCCATTATCCTTGTACCTATTCTCTAGTATTCTTGTAACATTTAGCTAGTATTCTTGTAACCATTCGCTAGTATTCTTTTAGCCATTCTCTTGTATTCTTGTAACCATTCTCTAGTATTCTTGTAACTATTCTCTATTTTTCTCATAACCATACTCCATTATTCGTGTAGCGATTCTCCATTATTTTGCAATCATTCTCTAGTATTCTTGTAATCATTCTCTATTATTCTTGTAACCAGTCTCCATTATACCTATAACCATTCTCCATGATTCTGCTAACCATTCTCTAGTATTCTTTTAACCATTCTCTAGTATTCTTGTAACCATTCTCTAGTATTCGTGTAATCATTCTCTACTATTCCTGTAATCTTGTCACCATTCTCTAGTATTCTTGTAACCATTCTCTAGTATTCTTGTAGTCATTCTCTAGTATTCTTCTAACGTTTCTATAGTATTCTTGTAATCATTCTCTAGTATTCTTGTAACCATTCTCTAGTATTCTTGTAACCATTCTCTAGTATTATTGTAATCATTCTCTAGTATTCTTGTAACCATTCTCTAGTGTTCTTATAATCATTCTCTTGTATTCTTGTAACCATTCTCTAGTATTCTTGTAACCATTCTGCATTATTCCTGTAACCATTCTCTATTATTCTTTAACCATTCTCTAGTATTCTTAAATCCATTCTCTAGTATTCTTGCAAACATTCTCCATTATCCTTGTACCTATTCTCTAGTATTCATGTAACCTTGCTCTAGTATTCTTGTAAACATTCACTAATATTCTTCTAACCATTCCCTAGTATCCTTTTAGCCATTCTCCATTATTTTGTAATCATTCTCTAGTATTCTTGTAACCATTCTCTAGTATTCTTGTATCCATTCTAGAGTATTCTTGTCACCATTCTCCATTATTCTTGTAATCATTCTCTTGTATTATTGTAGCCATTCTCTAGTATTCTTCTAACCATTCTCTAGTTTTCTTGTAGCCATTCTCTATTATTCTTGTAGCCATTCTCCATGATTCTTGTAACCTTTCTCTAGTATTCTTTTAACCATTCTCTATTATTCTTTTAGTCATTCTCTATTATTCTTGTAGCCATTCACCATTATTCTTGTAACCATTCTCTATTATTCTTGTAACCATTCTCTAGTTTTCTTGTAACCATTCCCCATTATTCCTATAACCATTCTCCATGATTCTTCTAACCATTCTCTAGTATTCTTGTAACCATTTTCCATTATTCTTGTAATCATTCTCTTGTATGCTTGTCACCATTCTCTAGTATTCTTGTAACCATTCTCTAGTATTCTTGTAGTCATTCTCTAGTATTCTTCTAACGTTTCTATAGTATTCTTGTAACCATTCTGCATTATTCCTGTAACCATTCTCTATTATTCTTTAACCATTCTCTAGTATTCTTAAATCCATTCTCTAGTATTCTTGCAAACATTCTCCATTATCCTTGTACCTATTCTCTAGTATTCATGTAACCTTGCTCTAGTATTCTTGTAAACATTCACTAATATTCTTCTAACCATTCCCTAGTATTCTTTTAGCCATTCTCCATTATTTTGTAGTCATTCTCTAGTATTCTTGTAATCATTCTCTAGTATTCTTGCAACCAGTCTCTAGTATTCTTGTAACCGTTCTCTAGTATACTTGTAATCATTATCTAGTATTCTTGTAATCATTCTCTAGTATTCTTGTAACCGTTCTCTAGAATTCTTGTAATCATTCTCTAGTTTTCTTGTAACCATGCTCTAGTATTCTTGTAACCATTCTCCACTATTCTTGTAAACATTCCCTATTATTCTTGTAGCCATGCACCATTATTCTTGTAACCATTCTCTATTATTCTTGTCGCCATTCTCTATTATTCGTGTAACCATTCTCCATTATTCTTGTAACCATTCTCCATTATTCTTGTAACCATTCTCTATTATTCTTGTAACCATTCTCAATTATTCTTGTAAACATTCTCTATTATTCTTTTAACCATTCTCTAGTATTCTTATAACCATTCTCCAATATTCTTGCAAACATTCTCCATTATCCTTGTACCTATTCTCTAGTATTCTTGTAACATTTAGCTAGTATTCTTGTAACCATTCGCTAGTATTCTTTTAGCCATTCTCTTGTATTCTTGTAACCATTCTCTAGTATTCTTGTAACTATTCTCTATTTTTCTCATAACCATACTCCATTATTCGTGTAGCGATTCTCCATTATTTTGCAATCATTCTCTAGTATTCTTGTAATCATTCTCTATTATTCTTGTAACCAGTCTCCATTATACCTATAACCATTCTCCATGATTCTGCTAACCATTCTCTAGTATTCTTTTAACCATTCTCTAGTATTCTTGTAACCATTCTCTAGTATTCGTGTAATCATTCTCTACTATTCCTGTAATCTTGTCACCATTCTCTAGTATTCTTGTAACCATTCTCTAGTATTCTTGTAGTCATTCTCTAGTATTCTTCTAACGTTTCTATAGTATTCTTGTAATCATTCTCTAGTATTCTTGTAACCATTCTCTAGTATTCTTGTAACCATTCTCTAGTATTATTGTAATCATTCTCTAGTATTCTTGTAACCATTCTCTAGTGTTCTTATAATCATTCTCTTGTATTCTTGTAACCATTCTCTAGTATTCTTGTAACCATTCTGCATTATTCCTGTAACCATTCTCTATTATTCTTTAACCATTCTCTAGTATTCTTAAATCCATTCTCTAGTATTCTTGCAAACATTCTCCATTATCCTTGTACCTATTCTCTAGTATTCATGTAACCTTGCTCTAGTATTCTTGTAAACATTCACTAATATTCTTCTAACCATTCCCTAGTATCCTTTTAGCCATTCTCCATTATTTTGTAATCATTCTCTAGTATTCTTGTAACCATTCTCTAGTATTCTTGTATCCATTCTAGAGTATTCTTGTCACCATTCTCCATTATTCTTGTAATCATTCTCTTGTATTATTGTAGCCATTCTCTAGTATTCTTCTAACCATTCTCTAGTTTTCTTGTAGCCATTCTCTATTATTCTTGTAGCCATTCTCCATGATTCTTGTAACCTTTCTCTAGTATTCTTTTAACCATTCTCTATTATTCTTTTAGTCATTCTCTATTATTCTTGTAGCCATTCACCATTATTCTTGTAACCATTCTCTATTATTCTTGTAACCATTCTCTAGTTTTCTTGTAACCATTCCCCATTATTCCTATAACCATTCTCCATGATTCTTCTAACCATTCTCTAGTATTCTTGTAACCATTTTCCATTATTCTTGTAATCATTCTCTTGTATGCTTGTCACCATTCTCTAGTATTCTTGTAACCATTCTCTAGTATTCTTGTAGTCATTCTCTAGTATTCTTCTAACGTTTCTATAGTATTCTTGTAACCATTCTGCATTATTCCTGTAACCATTCTCTATTATTCTTTAACCATTCTCTAGTATTCTTAAATCCATTCTCTAGTATTCTTGCAAACATTCTCCATTATCCTTGTACCTATTCTCTAGTATTCATGTAACCTTGCTCTAGTATTCTTGTAAACATTCACTAATATTCTTCTAACCATTCCCTAGTATTCTTTTAGCCATTCTCCATTATTTTGTAGTCATTCTCTAGTATTCTTGTAATCATTCTCTAGTATTCTTGCAACCAGTCTCTAGTATTCTTGTAACCGTTCTCTAGTATACTTGTAATCATTATCTAGTATTCTTGTAATCATTCTCTAGTATTCTTGTAACCGTTCTCTAGAATTCTTGTAATCATTCTCTAGTTTTCTTGTAACCATGCTCTAGTATTCTTGTAACCATTCTCCACTATTCTTGTAAACATTCCCTATTATTCTTGTAGCCATGCACCATTATTCTTGTAACCATTCTCTATTATTCTTGTCGCCATTCTCTATTATTCGTGTAACCATTCTCCATTATTCTTGTAACCATTCTCCATTATTCTTGTAACCATCCTCTAGTATTCTTGTAACTATTCTCTATTTTTCCCCATAACCATACTCCATTATTCGTGTAGCGATTTTCCATTATTCTTGTAACCATTCTCTATTATTCTTGTAACCATTCTCTATTATTCTTGTAACCATTCTCCACTATTCCTATAACCATTCTCCATGATTCTTTTAACCAATCTCTAGTATTCTTGAAACCATTCTCTAGTATTCGTCTAATCATTCTCTATTATTCTTGTAATCATTCTCTAGTATTGTTGTAACCATTCTCTAGTATTCTTGTAACCATTCTCTAGTATTCTTGTAATCATTCTATAGTATTCTTCTAACCATTCTCTAGTATTCTTGTAATCATTCCCTAGTATTCTTGTAACCATTCTCTAGTATTCTTGTAACCATTCTCTATTATTCTTGTAACCATTCTCTAGTATTCTTGTAATCATTCTTTAGTATTCTTCTAACCATTCTCTAGTATTCTTGTAATCATTCTCTATTATTCTTGTAACCATTCTCTAGTATTCTTGTAACCATTCTCTAGTATTCTTGTAATCATTCTCTAGTATTCTTGTAGCCATTCTCTATTATTCTTGTAACCATTCTCCATTATTCTTGTAACCATTCTCTATTATTCTTTAACCATTCTCTAGTATTCTTATATCCATTCTCCAGTATTCTTGCAAACATTCTTCATTATCCTTGTGCCTATTCTCTAGTATTCTTGTAATCATTCTCTAGTATTCTTGTAACCATTCTCTAGTATTCTTGTAATCATTCTCTAGTATTCTTCTAACCATTCTCTAGTATTCTTGTAATCATTCTCTAGTATTCTTGTAACCATTCTCTTGTATTCTTGTAACCATTCTCTAGTATTCTTGTAACCATTCACTAATATTCTTGTAATTATTCTCTAGTATTCTTCTAACCATGCTCTAGTATTCTTGTAACCATTCTCTAGTATTCTTGTAATCATTCTCTAGTATTCTTGTAACCATTCTCCATTATTCTTGTAACCATTATCCATTATTCTTGTAACCATTCTCTATTATTCTTTTAACCTTTCTCTATTATTCTTATAACCATTCTCCATTATTCCTATAACCATTCTCCATGATTCTTTTAACCACTCTCTAGTATTCTTTTAACCATTGTCTAGTATTCTTGTAACCATTTTCCATTATTCTTTAATAATTCGCTTGTATTCTTGTATCCATTGTCTAGTATTCTTGTAACCATTCTCTAGTATTCTTGTAATCATTCTCTAGTATTCTTGTAACCATTCTCTATTATTTCTGTAACCATTCACCCTTATCCTTGTAGCCATTCTCTATTATCCTTTAACCATTCTCTAGTATTCTTAAATCCATTCTGCAGTATTCTTGCAAACATTCTTCATTATCCTTGTGCCTATTCTCTAGTATTCGTGTAACCTTGCTCTAGTATTCTTGTAAACATTCACTAATATTCTTGTAATCATTCTCTAGTATTCTTCTAACCATTCTCTAGTATTCTTGTAATCATTCTCTAGTATTCTTGTAACCATTCTCTAGTATTCTTGTAACCATTCTCTAGTATTCTTGTAACCATTCTCTAGTATTCTTGTAATCATTCTCTAGTATTCTTGTAATCATTCTCTAGTATTCTTGTAACCGTTCTCTAGAATTCTTGTAATCATTCTCTAGTATTCTTGTAACCATGCTCTAGTATTCTTGTAACCATTCTCCATTATTCTTGTAAACATTCCCTATTATTCTTGTAGCCATTCACCATTATTCTTGTAACCATTCTCTATTATTCTTGTCGCCATTCTCTATTATTCTTGTGACCATTCTCCATTATTCTTGTAATCATTCTGTAGTATTCTTGTAATCATTCTCTAGTATTCTTGTAACCATTCTCCATTATTCTTGTAACCATTCTCCATTATTCTTGTAACCATTCTCTATTATTCTTGTAACCATTCTCTATTATTCTTTTAACCATTCTCTAGTATTCTTATAACCATTCTCCAATATTCTAGCAAACATTCTCCATTATCCTTGTACCTATTCTCTAGTATTCTTGTAACATTTCGATGGTATTCTTGTAACCATCCTCTAGTATTCTTGTAACTATTCTCTATTTTTCCCCATAACCATACTCCATTATTCGTGTAGCGATTTTCCATTATTCTTGTAACCATTCTCTATTATTCTTGTAACCATTCTCTATTATTCTTGTAACCATTCTCCATTATTCCTATAACCATTCTCCATGATTCTTTTAACCATTCTCTAGTATTCTTGAAACCAATCTCTAGTATTCGTGTAATCATTCTCTAAAAGTATTCTTGTAATCATTCTCTAGTATTCTTGTAACCATTCTCTAGTATTCTTGTAACCATTCTCTAGTATTCTTGTAATCATTCTCTAGTATTCTTGTAGCCATTCTCTATTATTCTTGTAACCATTCTCCATTATTCTTGTAACCATTCTCTATTATTCTTTAACCATTCTCTAGTATTCTTATATCCATTCTCCAGTATTCTTGCAAACATTCTTCATTATCCTTGTGCCTATTCTCTAGTATTCTTGTAACCTTGCTCTAGTATTCTTGTAAACATTCACTAATATTCTTGTAATCATTCTCTAGTATTCTTCTAACCATTCTCTAGTATTCATGTAATCATTCTCTAGTATTCTTGTAACCATTCTCTAGTATTCTTGTAACCATTCTTTACTATTCTTGTAACCATTCTCTATTATTCTTGTAATCATTCTCTAGTATTCTTATAACCATTCTCCATTATTCTTGTAACCATTCTCTATTATTCTTGTAACCATTCTCTATTATTCTTTTAACCTTTCTCTATTATTCTTATAACCATTCTCCAATATTCCTATAACCATTCTCCATGATTCTTCTAACCATTCTCTAGTATTCTTTTAACCATTGTCTAGTATTTTTATAACCATTTTCCATTATTCTTTAATCATTCGCTTGTATTCTTGTATCCATTGTCTAGTATTCTTGTAACCATTCTCTAGTATTCTTGTAATCATTCTCTAGTATTCTTGTAACCATTCTCTATTATTTCTGTAACCATTCACCCTTATCCTTGTAGCCATTCTCTATTATTCTTTAACCATTCTCTAGTATTCTTAAATCCATTCTCCAGTATTCTTGCAAACATTCTTCATTATCCTTGTGCCTATTCTCTAGTATTCGTGTAACCTTGCTCTAGTATTCTTGTAAACATTCACTAATATTCTTGTAATCATTCTCTAGTATTCTTCTAACCATTCTCTAGTATTCTTGTAATCATTCTCTAGTATTCTTTAATCATTCGCTTGTATTCTTGTATCCATTGTCTAGTAGTCTTGTAACCATTCTCTAGTATTCTTGTAATCATTCTCTAGTATTCTTATAACCATTCTCTATTATTTCTGTAACCATTTTCCATTATTCTTGTAATCATTCTCTTGTATGCTTGTCACCATTCTCTAGTATTCTTGTAACCATTCTCTAGTATTCTTGTAGTCATTCTCTAGTATTCTTCTAACGTTTCTATAGTATTCTTGTAACCATTCTGCATTATTCCTGTAACCATTCTCTATCATTCTTTAACCATTCTCTAGTATTCTTAAATCCATTCTCTAGTATTCTTGCAAACATTCTCCATTATCCTTGTACCTATTCTCTAGTATTCATGTAACCTTGCTCTAGTATTCTTGTAAACATTCACTAATATTCTTCTAACCATTCACTAGTATTCTTTTAGCCATTCTCCATTATTTTGTAGTCATTCTCTAGTATTCTTGTAATCATTCTCTAGTATTCTTGCAACCAGTCTCTAGTATTCTTGTAACCGTTCTCTAGTATACTTGTAATCATTATCTAGTATTCTTGTAATCATTCTCTAGTATTCTTGTAACCGTTCTCTAGAATTCTTGTAATCATTCTCTAGTATTCTTGTAACCATTCTCCACTATTCTTGTAAACATTCCCTATTATTCTTGTAGCCATGCACCATTATTCTTGTAACCATTCTCTATTATTCTTGTCGCCATTCTCTATTATTCGTGTAACCATTCTCCATTATTCTTGTAATCATTCTGTAGTATTCTTGTAATCATTCTCTAGTATTCTTGTAACCATTCTCCATTATTCTTGTAACCATTCTCCATTATTCTTGTAACCATTCTCTATTATTCTTGTAACCATTCTCAATTATTCTTGTAAACATTCTCTATTATTCTTTTAACCATTCTCTAGTATTCTTATAACCATTCTCCAATATTCTTGCAAACATTCTCCATTATCCTTGTACCTATTCTCTAGTATTCTTGTAACATTTCGCTGGTATTCTTGTAACCATCCTCTAGTATTCTTGTAACTATTCTCTATTTTTCCCCATAACCATACTCCATTATTCGTGTAGCGATTTTCCATTATTCTTGTAACCATTCTCTATTATTCTTGTAAAAATTCTCTATTATTCTTGTAACCATTCTCCATTATTCCTATAACCATTCTCCATGATTCTTTTAACCAATCTCTAGTATTCTTGAAACCATTCTCTAGTATTCGTCTAATCACTCTCTAGTATTCTTGTAATCATTCTCTAGTATTGTTGTAACCATTCTCTAGTATTCTTGTAACCATTCCCTAGTATTCTTGTAATCATTCTCTAGTATTCTTCTAACCATTCTCTAGTATTCTTGTAATCATTCTCTAGTATTCTTGTAACCATTCTCTAGTATTCTTGTAACCATTCTCTATTATTCTTGTAACCATTCTCTAGTATTCTTCTAGCCATTCTCTATTATTCTTGTAACCATTCTCCATTATTCTTGTAACCATTCTCTATTATTCTTTAACCATTCTCTAGTATTCTTATATCCATTCTCCAGTATTCTTGCAAACATTCTTCATTATCCTTGTGCCTATTCTCTAGTATTCTTGTAATCATTCTCTAGTATTCTTGTAACCATTCTTTAGTATTCTTGTAACCATTCTCTAGTATTCTTGTAATCATTCTCTAGTATTCTTCTAACCATTCTCTAGTATTCTTGTAATCATTCTCTAGTATTCTTGTAACCATTCTCTTGTATTCTTGAAACCATTCTCTAGTATTCTTGTAACCATTCACTAATATTCTTGTAATTATTCTCTAGTATTCTTCAAACCATTCTCTAGTATTCTTGTAACCATTCTCTAGTATTCTTGTAACCATTCTCTAGTATTCTTGTAACCATTCTCTAGTATTCTTGTAACCATTCTCTAGTATTCTTGTAATCATTCTCTAGTATTCTTGTAACCATTCTCCATTATTCTTGTAACCATTATCCATTATTCTTGTAACCATTCCCTATTATTCTTTTAACCTTTCTCTATTATTCTTATAACCATTCTCCATTATTCCTATAACCATTCTCCATGATTCTTCTAACCATTCTCTAGTATTCTTTTAACCATTGTCTAGTATTCTTGTAACCATTTTCCATTATTCTTTAATCATTCGCTTGTATTCTTGTATCCATTGTCTAGTATTCTTGTAACCATTCTCTAGTATTCTTGTAATCATTCTCTAGTATTCTTGTAACCATTCTCTATTATTTCTGTAACCATTCACCCTTATCCTTGTAGCCATTCTCTATTATTCTTTAACCATTCTCTAGTATTCTTAAATCCATTCTCCAGTATTCTTGCAAACATTCTTCATTATCCTTGTGCCTATTCTCTAGTATTCGTGTAACCTTGCTCTAGTATTCTTGTAAACATTCACTAATATTCTTGTAATCATTCTCTAGTATTCTTCTAACCATTCTCTAGTATTCTTGTAATCATTCTCTAGTATTCTTGTAACCATTCTAAATTATTCTTGTAATCATTCTCTAGTATTCTTGTAACCATTCTCCATTATTCTTGTAACCATTCTCCATTATTCTTGTAACCATTCTCTATTATTCTTTTAACCTTTCTCTATTATTCTTATAACCATTCTCCAATATTCCTATAACCATTCTCCATGATTCTTCTAACCATTCTCTAGTATTCTTTTAACCATTGTCTAGTATTCCTGTAACCATTTTCCATTATTCTTTAATCATTCGCTTGTATTCTTGTATCCATTGTCTAGTATTCTTGTAACCATTCTCTAGTATTCTTGTAATCATTCTCTAGTATTCTTGTAACCATTCTCTATTATTTCTGTAACCATTCACCCTTATCCTTGTAGCCATTCTCTATTATACTTTAACCATTCTCTAGTATTCTTAAATTCATTCTCTAGTATTCTTGCAAACATTCTCCATTATCCTTGTACCTATTCTCTAGTATTCTTGTAACATCGCTCTAGTATTCTTGTAAACTTTCACTAATATTCTTCTAACCATTCCCTAGTATTCTTTTAGCCATTCTCCATTATTTTGTAATCATTCTCTAGTATTCTTGTAATCATTCTCTAGTATTCTTGCAACCAGTCTCTAGTATTCTTGTAACCGTTCTCTAGTATTCTTGTAATCATTCTCTACTATTCTTGTAATCATTCTCTAGTATTCTTGTAACCGTTCTCTAGAATTCTTGTAATCATTCTCTAGTATTCTTTTAACCTTTCTCTATTATTCTTATAACCATTCTCCAATATTCCTATAACCATTCTCCATGATTCTTCTAACCATTCTCTAGTATTCTTGTAATCATTCTCTAGTATTCTTGTAACATCGCTCTAGTATTCTTGTAAACTTTCACTAATATTCTTCTAACCATTCCCTAGTATTCTTTTAGCCATTCTCCATTATTTTGTAATCATTCTCTAGTATTCTTGTAATCATTCTCTAGTATTCTTGCAACCAGTCTCTAGTATTCTTGTAACCGTTCTCTAGTATTCTTGTAACCATGCTCTAGTATTCTTGTAACCATTCTCCACTATTCTTGTAAACATTCCCTATTATTCTTGTAGCCATTCACCATTATTCTTGTAACCATTCTCTATTATTCTTGTCGCCATTCTCTATTATTCGTGTAGCCATTCTCCATTATTCTTGTAATCATTCTGTAGTATTCTTGTAATCATTCTCTAGTATTCTTGTAACCATTCCTTATTAGTCTTGTAGCCATTCACCATTATTCTTGTAACCATTCTCCATTATTCTTGTCACCATTCTCTATTATTCTTGTAACCATTCTCCATTATTCTTGTAATCATTCTGTAGTATTCTTGTAATCATTCTCTAATATTCTTGTAACCATTCTCCATTATTCTTGTAACCATTCTCCATTATTCTTGTAACCATTCTCTATTATTCTTGTAACTATTCTCTATTATTTTTGTAACCATTCTCTATTATTCTTTTAAACATTCTCTAGTATTCTTATATCCATTCTCCAATATTCTTGCAAACATTCTCCATTATCCTTGTACCTATTCTCTAGTATTCTTGTAACATTTCGCTGGTATTCTTGTAACTATTCTCTATTTTCCCCCATAACCATACTCCATTATTCGTGTAGCGATTTTCCATTATTCTTGTAACCATTCTCTATTATTCTTGTAACCATTCTCTATTATTCTTGTAACCATTCTCCATTATTCCTATAACCATTCTCCTTGATACTTCTAACCACTCTCTAGTATTCTTTTAACCATTCTCTAGTATTCTTGTAACCTTGCTCTAGTATTCTTGTAAACATTCACTAATATTCTTCTAACCATTCCCAAGTATTCTTTTAGCCATTCTCCATTATTTTGCAATCATTCTCTAGTATTCTTGTAATCATTCTCTAGTATTCTTGCAACCAGTCTCTAGTATTCTTGTAACCGTTCTCTAGTATTCTTGTAATCATTATCTAGTATTCTTGTAATCATTCCCTAGTATTCTTGTAACCGTTTTCTAGAATTCTTGTAATCATTCTCTAGTATTCTTGTAACCATGCTCTAGTATTCTTGTAACCATTCTCCACTATTCTTGTAAACATTCCCTATTATTCTTGTAGCCATTCACCATTATTCTTGTAACCATTCTCTATTATTCTTGTCGCCATTCTCTATTATTCTTGTGACCATTCTCCATTATTCTTGTAATCATTCTGTAGTATTCTTGTAATCATTCTCTAGTATTCTTGTAACCATTCTCCATTATTCTTGTAACCATTCTCCATTATTCTTGTAACCATTCTCTATTATTCTTGTAACCATTCTCCATTATTCTTGTAACCATTTTCTATTATTCTTTTAACCATTCTCTAGTATTCTTGTAACCATTCTCTAGTATTCTTGTAATCATTCTCTAGTATTCTTGTAACCATTCTCTATTATTTCTGTAACCATTCACCCTTATCCTTGTAGCCATTCTCTATTATTCTTTAACCATTCTCTAGTATTCTTAAATCCATTCTCCAGTATTCTTGCAAACATTCTTCATTATCCTTGTGCCTATTCTCTAGTATTCGTGTAACCTTGCTCTAGTATTCTTGTAAACATTCACTAATATTCTTGTAATCATTCTCTAGTATTCTTCTAACCATTCTCTAGTATTCTTGTAATCATTCTCTAGTATTCTTTAATCATTCGCTTGTATTCTTGTATCCATTGTCTAGTAGTCTTGTAACCATTCTCTAGTATTCTTGTAATCATTCTCTAGTATTCTTATAACCATTCTCTATTATTTCTGTAACCATTTTCCATTATTCTTGTAATCATTCTCTTGTATGCTTGTCACCATTCTCTAGTATTCTTGTAACCATTCTCTAGTATTCTTGTAGTCATTCTCTAGTATTCTTCTAACGTTTCTATAGTATTCTTGTAACCATTCTGCATTATTCCTGTAACCATTCTCTATCATGCTTTAACCATTCTCTAGTATTCTTAAATCCATTCTCTAGTATTCTTGCAAACATTCTCCATTATCCTTGTACCTATTCTCTAGTATTCATGTAACCTTGCTCTAGTATTCTTGTAAACATTCACTAATATTCTTCTAACCATTCACTAGTATTCTTTTAGCCATTCTCCATTATTTTGTAGTCATTCTCTAGTATTCTTGTAATCATTCTCTAGTATTCTTGCAACCAGTCTCTAGTATTCTTGTAACCGTTCTCTAGTATACTTGTAATCATTATCTAGTATTCTTGTAATCATTCTCTAGTATTCTTGTAACCGTTCTCTAGAATTCTTGTAATCATTCTCTAGTATTCTTGTAACCATTCTCCACTATTCTTGTAAACATTCCCTATTATTCTTGTAGCCATGCACCATTATTCTTGTAACCATTCTCTATTATTCTTGTCGCCATTCTCTATTATTCGTGTAACCATTCTCCATTATTCTTGTAATCATTCTGTAGTATTCTTGTAATCATTCTCTAGTATTCTTGTAACCATTCTCCATTATTCTTGTAACCATTCTCCATTATTCTTGTAACCATTCTCTATTATTCTTGTAACCATTCTCAATTATTCTTGTAAACATTCTCTATTATTCTTTTAACCATTCTCTAGTATTCTTATAACCATTCTCCAATATTCTTGCAAACATTCTCCATTATCCTTGTACCTATTCTCTAGTATTCTTGTAACATTTCGCTGGTATTCTTGTAACCATCCTCTAGTATTCTTGTAACTATTCTCTATTTTTCCCCATAACCATACTCCATTATTCGTGTAGCGATTTTCCATTATTCTTGTAACCATTCTCTATTATTCTTGTAACCATTCTCTATTATTCTTGTAACCATTCTCCATTATTCCTATAACCATTCTCCATGATTCTTTTAACCAATCTCTAGTATTCTTGAAACCATTCTCTAGTATTCGTCTAATCACTCTCTAGTATTCTTGTAATCATTCTCTAGTATTGTTGTAACCATTCTCTAGTATTCTTGTAACCATTCCCTAGTATTCTTGTAATCATTCTCTAGTATTCTTCTAACCATTCTCTAGTATTCTTGTAATCATTCTCTAGTATTCTTGTAACCATTCTCTAGTATTCTTGTAACCATTCTCTATTATTCTTGTAACCATTCTCTAGTATTCTTCTAGCCATTCTCTATTATTCTTGTAACCATTCTCCATTATTCTTGTAACCATTCTCTATTATTCTTTAACCATTCTCTAGTATTCTTATATCCATTCTCCAGTATTCTTGCAAACATTCTTCATTATCCTTGTGCCTATTCTCTAGTATTCTTGTAATCATTCTCTAGTATTCTTGTAACCATTCTTTAGTATTCTTGTAACCATTCTCTAGTATTCTTGTAATCATTCTCTAGTATTCTTCTAACCATTCTCTAGTATTCTTGTAATCATTCTCTAGTATTCTTGTAACCATTCTCTTGTATTCTTGAAACCATTCTCTAGTATTCTTGTAACCATTCACTAATATTCTTGTAATTATTCTCTAGTATTCTTCAAACCATTCTCTAGTATTCTTGTAACCATTCTCTAGTATTCTTGTAACCATTCTCTAGTATTCTTGTAACCATTCTCTAGTATTCTTGTAACCATTCTCTAGTATTCTTGTAATCATTCTCTAGTATTCTTGTAACCATTCTCCATTATTCTTGTAACCATTATCCATTATTCTTGTAACCATTCCCTATTATTCTTTTAACCTTTCTCTATTATTCTTATAACCATTCTCCATTATTCCTATAACCATTCTCCATGATTCTTCTAACCATTCTCTAGTATTCTTTTAACCATTGTCTAGTATTCTTGTAACCATTTTCCATTATTCTTTAATCATTCGCTTGTATTCTTGTATCCATTGTCTAGTATTCTTGTAACCATTCTCTAGTATTCTTGTAATCATTCTCTAGTATTCTTGTAACCATTCTCTATTATTTCTGTAACCATTCACCCTTATCCTTGTAGCCATTCTCTATTATTCTTTAACCATTCTCTAGTATTCTTAAATCCATTCTCCAGTATTCTTGCAAACATTCTTCATTATCCTTGTGCCTATTCTCTAGTATTCGTGTAACCTTGCTCTAGTATTCTTGTAAACATTCACTAATATTCTTGTAATCATTCTCTAGTATTCTTCTAACCATTCTCTAGTATTCTTGTAATCATTCTCTAGTATTCTTGTAACCATTCTAAATTATTCTTGTAATCATTCTCTAGTATTCTTGTAACCATTCTCCATTATTCTTGTAACCATTCTCCATTATTCTTGTAACCATTCTCTATTATTCTTTTAACCTTTCTCTATTATTCTTATAACCATTCTCCAATATTCCTATAACCATTCTCCATGATTCTTCTAACCATTCTCTAGTATTCTTTTAACCATTGTCTAGTATTCCTGTAACCATTTTCCATTATTCTTTAATCATTCGCTTGTATTCTTGTATCCATTGTCTAGTATTCTTGTAACCATTCTCTAGTATTCTTGTAATCATTCTCTAGTATTCTTGTAACCATTCTCTATTATTTCTGTAACCATTCACCCTTATCCTTGTAGCCATTCTCTATTATACTTTAACCATTCTCTAGTATTCTTAAATTCATTCTCTAGTATTCTTGCAAACATTCTCCATTATCCTTGTACCTATTCTCTAGTATTCTTGTAACATCGCTCTAGTATTCTTGTAAACTTTCACTAATATTCTTCTAACCATTCCCTAGTATTCTTTTAGCCATTCTCCATTATTTTGTAATCATTCTCTAGTATTCTTGTAATCATGCTCTAGTATTCTTGTAACCATTCTCCACTATTCTTGTAAACATTCCCTATTATTCTTGTAGCCATTCACCATTATTCTTGTAACCATTCTCTATTATTCTTGTCGCCATTCTCTATTATTCTTGTGACCATTCTCCATTATTCTTGTAATCATTCTGTAGTATTCTTGTAATCATTCTCTAGTATTCTTGTAACCATTCTCCATTATTCTTGTAACCATTCTCCATTATTCTTGTAACCATTCTCTATTATTCTTGTAACCATTCTCCATTATTCTTGTAACCATTTTCTATTATTCTTTTAACCATTCTCTAGTATTCTTGTAACCATTCTCTAGTATTCTTGTAATCATTCTCTAGTATTCTTGTAACCATTCTCTATTATTTCTGTAACCATTCACCCTTATCCTTGTAGCCATTCTCTATTATTCTTTAACCATTCTCTAGTATTCTTAAATCCATTCTCCAGTATTCTTGCAAACATTCTTCATTATCCTTGTGCCTATTCTCTAGTATTCGTGTAACCTTGCTCTAGTATTCTTGTAAACATTCACTAATATTCTTGTAATCATTCTCTAGTATTCTTCTAACCATTCTCTAGTATTCTTGTAATCATTCTCTAGTATTCTTTAATCATTCGCTTGTATTCTTGTATCCATTGTCTAGTAGTCTTGTAACCATTCTCTAGTATTCTTGTAATCATTCTCTAGTATTCTTATAACCATTCTCTATTATTTCTGTAACCATTTTCCATTATTCTTGTAATCATTCTCTTGTATGCTTGTCACCATTCTCTAGTATTCTTGTAACCATTCTCTAGTATTCTTGTAGTCATTCTCTAGTATTCTTCTAACGTTTCTATAGTATTCTTGTAACCATTCTGCATTATTCCTGTAACCATTCTCTATCATGCTTTAACCATTCTCTAGTATTCTTAAATCCATTCTCTAGTATTCTTGCAAACATTCTCCATTATCCTTGTACCTATTCTCTAGTATTCATGTAACCTTGCTCTAGTATTCTTGTAAACATTCACTAATATTCTTCTAACCATTCACTAGTATTCTTTTAGCCATTCTCCATTATTTTGTAGTCATTCTCTAGTATTCTTGTAATCATTCTCTAGTATTCTTGCAACCAGTCTCTAGTATTCTTGTAACCGTTCTCTAGTATACTTGTAATCATTATCTAGTATTCTTGTAATCATTCTCTAGTATTCTTGTAACCGTTCTCTAGAATTCTTGTAATCATTCTCTAGTATTCTTGTAACCATTCTCCACTATTCTTGTAAACATTCCCTATTATTCTTGTAGCCATGCACCATTATTCTTGTAACCATTCTCTATTATTCTTGTCGCCATTCTCTATTATTCGTGTAACCATTCTCCATTATTCTTGTAATCATTCTGTAGTATTCTTGTAATCATTCTCTAGTATTCTTGTAACCATTCTCCATTATTCTTGTAACCATTCTCCATTATTCTTGTAACCATTCTCTATTATTCTTGTAACCATTCTCAATTATTCTTGTAAACATTCTCTATTATTCTTTTAACCATTCTCTAGTATTCTTATAACCATTCTCCAATATTCTTGCAAACATTCTCCATTATCCTTGTACCTATTCTCTAGTATTCTTGTAACATTTCGCTGGTATTCTTGTAACCATCCTCTAGTATTCTTGTAACTATTCTCTATTTTTCCCCATAACCATACTCCATTATTCGTGTAGCGATTTTCCATTATTCTTGTAACCATTCTCTATTATTCTTGTAACCATTCTCTATTATTCTTGTAACCATTCTCCATTATTCCTATAACCATTCTCCATGATTCTTTTAACCAATCTCTAGTATTCTTGAAACCATTCTCTAGTATTCGTCTAATCACTCTCTAGTATTCTTGTAATCATTCTCTAGTATTGTTGTAACCATTCTCTAGTATTCTTGTAACCATTCCCTAGTATTCTTGTAATCATTCTCTAG
The DNA here is from genome assembly GCA_034401795.1 of Chaetoderma sp. LZ-2023a. NCBI lineage: Eukaryota > Metazoa > Mollusca > Caudofoveata > Chaetodermatida > Chaetodermatidae > Chaetoderma > Chaetoderma sp. LZ-2023a. The sequence goes on from JAVVLW010002997.1 coordinate 53,127, forward strand.
TATTCTTCTAACCATTCTCTAGTATTCTTGTAATCATTCTCTAGTATTCTTGTAACCATTCTCTAGTATTCTTGTAACCATTCTCTATTATTCTTGTAACCATTCTCTAGTATTCTTCTAGCCATTCTCTATTATTCTTGTAACCATTCTCCATTATTCTTGTAACCATTCTCTATTATTCTTTAACCATTCTCTAGTATTCTTATATCCATTCTCCAGTATTCTTGCAAACATTCTTCATTATCCTTGTGCCTATTCTCTAGTATTCTTGTAATCATTCTCTAGTATTCTTGTAACCATTCTTTAGTATTCTTGTAACCATTCTCTAGTATTCTTGTAATCATTCTCTAGTATTCTTCTAACCATTCTCTAGTATTCTTGTAATCATTCTCTAGTATTCTTGTAACCATTCTCTTGTATTCTTGAAACCATTCTCTAGTATTCTTGTAACCATTCACTAATATTCTTGTAATTATTCTCTAGTATTCTTCAAACCATTCTCTAGTATTCTTGTAACCATTCTCTAGTATTCTTGTAACCATTCTCTAGTATTCTTGTAACCATTCTCTAGTATTCTTGTAACCATTCTCTAGTATTCTTGTAATCATTCTCTAGTATTCTTGTAACCATTCTCCATTATTCTTGTAACCATTATCCATTATTCTTGTAACCATTCCCTATTATTCTTTTAACCTTTCTCTATTATTCTTATAACCATTCTCCATTATTCCTATAACCATTCTCCATGATTCTTCTAACCATTCTCTAGTATTCTTTTAACCATTGTCTAGTATTCTTGTAACCATTTTCCATTATTCTTTAATCATTCGCTTGTATTCTTGTATCCATTGTCTAGTATTCTTGTAACCATTCTCTAGTATTCTTGTAATCATTCTCTAGTATTCTTGTAACCATTCTCTATTATTTCTGTAACCATTCACCCTTATCCTTGTAGCCATTCTCTATTATTCTTTAACCATTCTCTAGTATTCTTAAATCCATTCTCCAGTATTCTTGCAAACATTCTTCATTATCCTTGTGCCTATTCTCTAGTATTCGTGTAACCTTGCTCTAGTATTCTTGTAAACATTCACTAATATTCTTGTAATCATTCTCTAGTATTCTTCTAACCATTCTCTAGTATTCTTGTAATCATTCTCTAGTATTCTTGTAACCATTCTAAATTATTCTTGTAATCATTCTCTAGTATTCTTGTAACCATTCTCCATTATTCTTGTAACCATTCTCCATTATTCTTGTAACCATTCTCTATTATTCTTTTAACCTTTCTCTATTATTCTTATAACCATTCTCCAATATTCCTATAACCATTCTCCATGATTCTTCTAACCATTCTCTAGTATTCTTTTAACCATTGTCTAGTATTCCTGTAACCATTTTCCATTATTCTTTAATCATTCGCTTGTATTCTTGTATCCATTGTCTAGTATTCTTGTAACCATTCTCTAGTATTCTTGTAATCATTCTCTAGTATTCTTGTAACCATTCTCTATTATTTCTGTAACCATTCACCCTTATCCTTGTAGCCATTCTCTATTATACTTTAACCATTCTCTAGTATTCTTAAATTCATTCTCTAGTATTCTTGCAAACATTCTCCATTATCCTTGTACCTATTCTCTAGTATTCTTGTAACATCGCTCTAGTATTCTTGTAAACTTTCACTAATATTCTTCTAACCATTCCCTAGTATTCTTTTAGCCATTCTCCATTATTTTGTAATCATTCTCTAGTATTCTTGTAATCATTCTCTAGTATTCTTGCAACCAGTCTCTAGTATTCTTGTAACCGTTCTCTAGTATTCTTGTAATCATTCTCTACTATTCTTGTAATCATTCTCTAGTATTCTTGTAACCGTTCTCTAGAATTCTTGTAATCATTCTCTAGTATTCTTTTAACCTTTCTCTATTATTCTTATAACCATTCTCCAATATTCCTATAACCATTCTCCATGATTCTTCTAACCATTCTCTAGTATTCTTGTAATCATTCTCTAGTATTCTTGTAACATCGCTCTAGTATTCTTGTAAACTTTCACTAATATTCTTCTAACCATTCCCTAGTATTCTTTTAGCCATTCTCCATTATTTTGTAATCATTCTCTAGTATTCTTGTAATCATTCTCTAGTATTCTTGCAACCAGTCTCTAGTATTCTTGTAACCGTTCTCTAGTATTCTTGTAACCATGCTCTAGTATTCTTGTAACCATTCTCCACTATTCTTGTAAACATTCCCTATTATTCTTGTAGCCATTCACCATTATTCTTGTAACCATTCTCTATTATTCTTGTCGCCATTCTCTATTATTCGTGTAGCCATTCTCCATTATTCTTGTAATCATTCTGTAGTATTCTTGTAATCATTCTCTAGTATTCTTGTAACCATTCCTTATTAGTCTTGTAGCCATTCACCATTATTCTTGTAACCATTCTCCATTATTCTTGTCACCATTCTCTATTATTCTTGTAACCATTCTCCATTATTCTTGTAATCATTCTGTAGTATTCTTGTAATCATTCTCTAATATTCTTGTAACCATTCTCCATTATTCTTGTAACCATTCTCCATTATTCTTGTAACCATTCTCTATTATTCTTGTAACTATTCTCTATTATTTTTGTAACCATTCTCTATTATTCTTTTAAACATTCTCTAGTATTCTTATATCCATTCTCCAATATTCTTGCAAACATTCTCCATTATCCTTGTACCTATTCTCTAGTATTCTTGTAACATTTCGCTGGTATTCTTGTAACTATTCTCTATTTTCCCCCATAACCATACTCCATTATTCGTGTAGCGATTTTCCATTATTCTTGTAACCATTCTCTATTATTCTTGTAACCATTCTCTATTATTCTTGTAACCATTCTCCATTATTCCTATAACCATTCTCCTTGATACTTCTAACCACTCTCTAGTATTCTTTTAACCATTCTCTAGTATTCTTGTAACCTTGCTCTAGTATTCTTGTAAACATTCACTAATATTCTTCTAACCATTCCCAAGTATTCTTTTAGCCATTCTCCATTATTTTGCAATCATTCTCTAGTATTCTTGTAATCATTCTCTAGTATTCTTGCAACCAGTCTCTAGTATTCTTGTAACCGTTCTCTAGTATTCTTGTAATCATTATCTAGTATTCTTGTAATCATTCCCTAGTATTCTTGTAACCGTTTTCTAGAATTCTTGTAATCATTCTCTAGTATTCTTGTAACCATGCTCTAGTATTCTTGTAACCATTCTCCACTATTCTTGTAAACATTCCCTATTATTCTTGTAGCCATTCACCATTATTCTTGTAACCATTCTCTATTATTCTTGTCGCCATTCTCTATTATTCTTGTGACCATTCTCCATTATTCTTGTAATCATTCTGTAGTATTCTTGTAATCATTCTCTAGTATTCTTGTAACCATTCTCCATTATTCTTGTAACCATTCTCCATTATTCTTGTAACCATTCTCTATTATTCTTGTAACCATTCTCCATTATTCTTGTAACCATTTTCTATTATTCTTTTAACCATTCTCTAGTATTCTTGTAACCATTCTCTAGTATTCTTGTAATCATTCTCTAGTATTCTTGTAACCATTCTCCATTATTCTTGTAACCATTCTCTATTATTCTTTAACCATTCTCTAGTATTCTTATATCCATTCTCCAGTATTCTTGCAAACATTCTTCATTATCCTTGTGCCTATTCTCTAGTATTCTTGTAATCATTCTCTAGTATTCTTGTAACCATTCTTTAGTATTCTTGTAACCATTCTCTAGTATTCTTGTAATCATTCTCTAGTATTCTTCTAACCATTCTCTAGTATTCTTGTAATCATTCTCTAGTATTCTTGTAACCATTCTCTTGTATTCTTGAAACCATTCTCTAGTATTCTTGTAACCATTCACTAATATTCTTGTAATTATTCTCTAGTATTCTTCAAACCATTCTCTAGTATTCTTGTAACCATTCTCTAGTATTCTTGTAACCATTCTCTAGTATTCTTGTAACCATTCTCTAGTATTCTTGTAACCATTCTCTAGTATTCTTGTAATCATTCTCTAGTATTCTTGTAACCATTCTCCATTATTCTTGTAACCATTATCCATTATTCTTGTAACCATTCCCTATTATTCTTTTAACCTTTCTCTATTATTCTTATAACCATTCTCCATTATTCCTATAACCATTCTCCATGATTCTTCTAACCATTCTCTAGTATTCTTTTAACCATTGTCTAGTATTCTTGTAACCATTTTCCATTATTCTTTAATCATTCGCTTGTATTCTTGTATCCATTGTCTAGTATTCTTGTAACCATTCTCTAGTATTCTTGTAATCATTCTCTAGTATTCTTGTAACCATTCTCTATTATTTCTGTAACCATTCACCCTTATCCTTGTAGCCATTCTCTATTATTCTTTAACCATTCTCTAGTATTCTTAAATCCATTCTCCAGTATTCTTGCAAACATTCTTCATTATCCTTGTGCCTATTCTCTAGTATTCGTGTAACCTTGCTCTAGTATTCTTGTAAACATTCACTAATATTCTTGTAATCATTCTCTAGTATTCTTCTAACCATTCTCTAGTATTCTTGTAATCATTCTCTAGTATTCTTGTAACCATTCTAAATTATTCTTGTAATCATTCTCTAGTATTCTTGTAACCATTCTCCATTATTCTTGTAACCATTCTCCATTATTCTTGTAACCATTCTCTATTATTCTTTTAACCTTTCTCTATTATTCTTATAACCATTCTCCAATATTCCTATAACCATTCTCCATGATTCTTCTAACCATTCTCTAGTATTCTTTTAACCATTGTCTAGTATTCCTGTAACCATTTTCCATTATTCTTTAATCATTCGCTTGTATTCTTGTATCCATTGTCTAGTATTCTTGTAACCATTCTCTAGTATTCTTGTAATCATTCTCTAGTATTCTTGTAACCATTCTCTATTATTTCTGTAACCATTCACCCTTATCCTTGTAGCCATTCTCTATTATACTTTAACCATTCTCTAGTATTCTTAAATTCATTCTCTAGTATTCTTGCAAACATTCTCCATTATCCTTGTACCTATTCTCTAGTATTCTTGTAACATCGCTCTAGTATTCTTGTAAACTTTCACTAATATTCTTCTAACCATTCCCTAGTATTCTTTTAGCCATTCTCCATTATTTTGTAATCATTCTCTAGTATTCTTGTAATCATTCTCTAGTATTCTTGCAACCAGTCTCTAGTATTCTTGTAACCGTTCTCTAGTATTCTTGTAATCATTCTCTACTATTCTTGTAATCATTCTCTAGTATTCTTGTAACCGTTCTCTAGAATTCTTGTAATCATTCTCTAGTATTCTTTTAACCTTTCTCTATTATTCTTATAACCATTCTCCAATATTCCTATAACCATTCTCCATGATTCTTCTAACCATTCTCTAGTATTCTTGTAATCATTCTCTAGTATTCTTGTAACATCGCTCTAGTATTCTTGTAAACTTTCACTAATATTCTTCTAACCATTCCCTAGTATTCTTTTAGCCATTCTCCATTATTTTGTAATCATTCTCTAGTATTCTTGTAATCATTCTCTAGTATTCTTGCAACCAGTCTCTAGTATTCTTGTAACCGTTCTCTAGTATTCTTGTAACCATGCTCTAGTATTCTTGTAACCATTCTCCACTATTCTTGTAAACATTCCCTATTATTCTTGTAGCCATTCACCATTATTCTTGTAACCATTCTCTATTATTCTTGTCGCCATTCTCTATTATTCGTGTAGCCATTCTCCATTATTCTTGTAATCATTCTGTAGTATTCTTGTAATCATTCTCTAGTATTCTTGTAACCATTCCTTATTAGTCTTGTAGCCATTCACCATTATTCTTGTAACCATTCTCCATTATTCTTGTCACCATTCTCTATTATTCTTGTAACCATTCTCCATTATTCTTGTAATCATTCTGTAGTATTCTTGTAATCATTCTCTAATATTCTTGTAACCATTCTCCATTATTCTTGTAACCATTCTCCATTATTCTTGTAACCATTCTCTATTATTCTTGTAACTATTCTCTATTATTTTTGTAACCATTCTCTATTATTCTTTTAAACATTCTCTAGTATTCTTATATCCATTCTCCAATATTCTTGCAAACATTCTCCATTATCCTTGTACCTATTCTCTAGTATTCTTGTAACATTTCGCTGGTATTCTTGTAACTATTCTCTATTTTCCCCCATAACCATACTCCATTATTCGTGTAGCGATTTTCCATTATTCTTGTAACCATTCTCTATTATTCTTGTAACCATTCTCTATTATTCTTGTAGCCATTCACCATTATTCTTGTAACCATTCTCTATTATTCTTGTCGCCATTCTCTATTATTCGTGTAGCCATTCTCCATTATTCTTGTAATCATTCTGTAGTATTCTTGTAATCATTCTCTAGTATTCTTGTAACCATTCCTTATTAGTCTTGTAGCCATTCACCATTATTCTTGTAACCATTCTCCATTATTCTTGTCACCATTCTCTATTATTCTTGTAACCATTCTCCATTATTCTTGTAATCATTCTGTAGTATTCTTGTAATCATTCTCTAATATTCTTGTAACCATTCTCCATTATTCTTGTAACCATTCTCCATTATTCTTGTAACCATTCTCTATTATTCTTGTAACTATTCTCTATTATTTTTGTAACCATTCTCTATTATTCTTTTAAACATTCTCTAGTATTCTTATATCCATTCTCCAATATTCTTGCAAACATTCTCCATTATCCTTGTACCTATTCTCTAGTATTCTTGTAACATTTCGCTGGTATTCTTGTAACTATTCTCTATTTTCCCCCATAACCATACTCCATTATTCGTGTAGCGATTTTCCATTATTCTTGTAACCATTCTCTATTATTCTTGTAACCATTCTCTATTATTCTTGTAACCATTCTCCATTATTCCTATAACCATTCTCCTTGATACTTCTAACCACTCTCTAGTATTCTTTTAACCATTCTCTAGTATTCTTGTAACCTTGCTCTAGTATTCTTGTAAACATTCACTAATATTCTTCTAACCATTCCCAAGTATTCTTTTAGCCATTCTCCATTATTTTGCAATCATTCTCTAGTATTCTTGTAATCATTCTCTAGTATTCTTGCAACCAGTCTCTAGTATTCTTGTAACCGTTCTCTAGTATTCTTGTAATCATTATCTAGTATTCTTGTAATCATTCCCTAGTATTCTTGTAACCGTTTTCTAGAATTCTTGTAATCATTCTCTAGTATTCTTGTAACCATGCTCTAGTATTCTTGTAACCATTCTCCACTATTCTTGTAAACATTCCCTATTATTCTTGTAGCCATTCACCATTATTCTTGTAACCATTCTCTATTATTCTTGTCGCCATTCTCTATTATTCTTGTGACCATTCTCCATTATTCTTGTAATCATTCTGTAGTATTCTTGTAATCATTCTCTAGTATTCTTGTAACCATTCTCCATTATTCTTGTAACCATTCTCCATTATTCTTGTAACCATTCTCTATTATTCTTGTAACCATTCTCCATTATTCTTGTAACCATTTTCTATTATTCTTTTAACCATTCTCTAGTATTCTTGTAACCATTCTCTAGTATTCTTGTAATCATTCTCTAGTATTCTTGTAACCATTCTCCATTATTCTTGTAACCATTCTCTATTATTCTTTAACCATTCTCTAGTATTCTTATATCCATTCTCCAGTATTCTTGCAAACATTCTTCATTATCCTTGTGCCTATTCTCTAGTATTCTTGTAATCATTCTCTAGTATTCTTGTAACCATTCTTTAGTATTCTTGTAACCATTCTCTAGTATTCTTGTAATCATTCTCTAGTATTCTTCTAACCATTCTCTAGTATTCTTGTAATCATTCTCTAGTATTCTTGTAACCATTCTCTTGTATTCTTGAAACCATTCTCTAGTATTCTTGTAACCATTCACTAATATTCTTGTAATTATTCTCTAGTATTCTTCAAACCATTCTCTAGTATTCTTGTAACCATTCTCTAGTATTCTTGTAACCATTCTCTAGTATTCTTGTAACCATTCTCTAGTATTCTTGTAACCATTCTCTAGTATTCTTGTAATCATTCTCTAGTATTCTTGTAACCATTCTCCATTATTCTTGTAACCATTATCCATTATTCTTGTAACCATTCCCTATTATTCTTTTAACCTTTCTCTATTATTCTTATAACCATTCTCCATTATTCCTATAACCATTCTCCATGATTCTTCTAACCATTCTCTAGTATTCTTTTAACCATTGTCTAGTATTCTTGTAACCATTTTCCATTATTCTTTAATCATTCGCTTGTATTCTTGTATCCATTGTCTAGTATTCTTGTAACCATTCTCTAGTATTCTTGTAATCATTCTCTAGTATTCTTGTAACCATTCTCTATTATTTCTGTAACCATTCACCCTTATCCTTGTAGCCATTCTCTATTATTCTTTAACCATTCTCTAGTATTCTTAAATCCATTCTCCAGTATTCTTGCAAACATTCTTCATTATCCTTGTGCCTATTCTCTAGTATTCGTGTAACCTTGCTCTAGTATTCTTGTAAACATTCACTAATATTCTTGTAATCATTCTCTAGTATTCTTCTAACCATTCTCTAGTATTCTTGTAATCATTCTCTAGTATTCTTGTAACCATTCTAAATTATTCTTGTAATCATTCTCTAGTATTCTTGTAACCATTCTCCATTATTCTTGTAACCATTCTCCATTATTCTTGTAACCATTCTCTATTATTCTTTTAACCTTTCTCTATTATTCTTATAACCATTCTCCAATATTCCTATAACCATTCTCCATGATTCTTCTAACCATTCTCTAGTATTCTTTTAACCATTGTCTAGTATTCCTGTAACCATTTTCCATTATTCTTTAATCATTCGCTTGTATTCTTGTATCCATTGTCTAGTATTCTTGTAACCATTCTCTAGTATTCTTGTAATCATTCTCTAGTATTCTTGTAACCATTCTCTATTATTTCTGTAACCATTCACCCTTATCCTTGTAGCCATTCTCTATTATACTTTAACCATTCTCTAGTATTCTTAAATTCATTCTCTAGTATTCTTGCAAACATTCTCCATTATCCTTGTACCTATTCTCTAGTATTCTTGTAACATCGCTCTAGTATTCTTGTAAACTTTCACTAATATTCTTCTAACCATTCCCTAGTATTCTTTTAGCCATTCTCCATTATTTTGTAATCATTCTCTAGTATTCTTGTAATCATTCTCTAGTATTCTTGCAACCAGTCTCTAGTATTCTTGTAACCGTTCTCTAGTATTCTTGTAATCATTCTCTACTATTCTTGTAATCATTCTCTAGTATTCTTGTAACCGTTCTCTAGAATTCTTGTAATCATTCTCTAGTATTCTTTTAACCTTTCTCTATTATTCTTATAACCATTCTCCAATATTCCTATAACCATTCTCCATGATTCTTCTAACCATTCTCTAGTATTCTTGTAATCATTCTCTAGTATTCTTGTAACATCGCTCTAGTATTCTTGTAAACTTTCACTAATATTCTTCTAACCATTCCCTAGTATTCTTTTAGCCATTCTCCATTATTTTGTAATCATTCTCTAGTATTCTTGTAATCATTCTCTAGTATTCTTGCAACCAGTCTCTAGTATTCTTGTAACCGTTCTCTAGTATTCTTGTAACCATGCTCTAGTATTCTTGTAACCATTCTCCACTATTCTTGTAAACATTCCCTATTATTCTTGTAGCCATTCACCATTATTCTTGTAACCATTCTCTATTATTCTTGTCGCCATTCTCTATTATTCGTGTAGCCATTCTCCATTATTCTTGTAATCATTCTGTAGTATTCTTGTAATCATTCTCTAGTATTCTTGTAACCATTCCTTATTAGTCTTGTAGCCATTCACCATTATTCTTGTAACCATTCTCCATTATTCTTGTCACCATTCTCTATTATTCTTGTAACCATTCTCCATTATTCTTGTAATCATTCTGTAGTATTCTTGTAATCATTCTCTAATATTCTTGTAACCATTCTCCATTATTCTTGTAACCATTCTCCATTATTCTTGTAACCATTCTCTATTATTCTTGTAACTATTCTCTATTATTTTTGTAACCATTCTCTATTATTCTTTTAAACATTCTCTAGTATTCTTATATCCATTCTCCAATATTCTTGCAAACATTCTCCATTATCCTTGTACCTATTCTCTAGTATTCTTGTAACATTTCGCTGGTATTCTTGTAACTATTCTCTATTTTCCCCCATAACCATACTCCATTATTCGTGTAGCGATTTTCCATTATTCTTGTAACCATTCTCTATTATTCTTGTAACCATTCTCTATTATTCTTGTAACCATTCTCCATTATTCCTATAACCATTCTCCTTGATACTTCTAACCACTCTCTAGTATTCTTTTAACCATTCTCTAGTATTCTTGTAACCTTGCTCTAGTATTCTTGTAAACATTCACTAATATTCTTCTAACCATTCCCAAGTATTCTTTTAGCCATTCTCCATTATTTTGCAATCATTCTCTAGTATTCTTGTAATCATTCTCTAGTATTCTTGCAACCAGTCTCTAGTATTCTTGTAACCGTTCTCTAGTATTCTTGTAATCATTATCTAGTATTCTTGTAATCATTCCCTAGTATTCTTGTAACCGTTTTCTAGAATTCTTGTAATCATTCTCTAGTATTCTTGTAACCATGCTCTAGTATTCTTGTAACCATTCTCCACTATTCTTGTAAACATTCCCTATTATTCTTGTAGCCATTCACCATTATTCTTGTAACCATTCTCTATTATTCTTGTCGCCATTCTCTATTATTCTTGTGACCATTCTCCATTATTCTTGTAATCATTCTGTAGTATTCTTGTAATCATTCTCTAGTATTCTTGTAACCATTCTCCATTATTCTTGTAACCATTCTCCATTATTCTTGTAACCATTCTCTATTATTCTTGTAACCATTCTCCATTATTCTTGTAACCATTTTCTATTATTCTTTTAACCATTCTCTAGTATTCTTGTAACCATTCTCTAGTATTCTTGTAATCATTCTCTAGTATTCTTGTAACCATTCTCTATTATTTCTGTAACCATTCACCCTTATCCTTGTAGCCATTCTCTATTATTCTTTAACCATTCTCTAGTATTCTTAAATCCATTCTCCAGTATTCTTGCAAACATTCTTCATTATCCTTGTGCCTATTCTCTAGTATTCGTGTAACCTTGCTCTAGTATTCTTGTAAACATTCACTAATATTCTTGTAATCATTCTCTAGTATTCTTCTAACCATTCTCTAGTATTCTTGTAATCATTCTCTAGTATTCTTTAATCATTCGCTTGTATTCTTGTATCCATTGTCTAGTAGTCTTGTAACCATTCTCTAGTATTCTTGTAATCATTCTCTAGTATTCTTATAACCATTCTCTATTATTTCTGTAACCATTTTCCATTATTCTTGTAATCATTCTCTTGTATGCTTGTCACCATTCTCTAGTATTCTTGTAACCATTCTCTAGTATTCTTGTAGTCATTCTCTAGTATTCTTCTAACGTTTCTATAGTATTCTTGTAACCATTCTGCATTATTCCTGTAACCATTCTCTATCATGCTTTAACCATTCTCTAGTATTCTTAAATCCATTCTCTAGTATTCTTGCAAACATTCTCCATTATCCTTGTACCTATTCTCTAGTATTCATGTAACCTTGCTCTAGTATTCTTGTAAACATTCACTAATATTCTTCTAACCATTCACTAGTATTCTTTTAGCCATTCTCCATTATTTTGTAGTCATTCTCTAGTATTCTTGTAATCATTCTCTAGTATTCTTGCAACCAGTCTCTAGTATTCTTGTAACCGTTCTCTAGTATACTTGTAATCATTATCTAGTATTCTTGTAATCATTCTCTAGTATTCTTGTAACCGTTCTCTAGAATTCTTGTAATCATTCTCTAGTATTCTTGTAACCATTCTCCACTATTCTTGTAAACATTCCCTATTATTCTTGTAGCCATGCACCATTATTCTTGTAACCATTCTCTATTATTCTTGTCGCCATTCTCTATTATTCGTGTAACCATTCTCCATTATTCTTGTAATCATTCTGTAGTATTCTTGTAATCATTCTCTAGTATTCTTGTAACCATTCTCCATTATTCTTGTAACCATTCTCCATTATTCTTGTAACCATTCTCTATTATTCTTGTAACCATTCTCAATTATTCTTGTAAACATTCTCTATTATTCTTTTAACCATTCTCTAGTATTCTTATAACCATTCTCCAATATTCTTGCAAACATTCTCCATTATCCTTGTACCTATTCTCTAGTATTCTTGTAACATTTCGCTGGTATTCTTGTAACCATCCTCTAGTATTCTTGTAACTATTCTCTATTTTTCCCCATAACCATACTCCATTATTCGTGTAGCGATTTTCCATTATTCTTGTAACCATTCTCTATTATTCTTGTAACCATTCTCTATTATTCTTGTAACCATTCTCCATTATTCCTATAACCATTCTCCATGATTCTTTTAACCAATCTCTAGTATTCTTGAAACCATTCTCTAGTATTCGTCTAATCACTCTCTAGTATTCTTGTAATCATTCTCTAGTATTGTTGTAACCATTCTCTAGTATTCTTGTAACCATTCCCTAGTATTCTTGTAATCATTCTCTAGTATTCTTCTAACCATTCTCTAGTATTCTTGTAATCATTCTCTAGTATTCTTGTAACCATTCTCTAGTATTCTTGTAACCATTCTCTATTATTCTTGTAACCATTCTCTAGTATTCTTCTAGCCATTCTCTATTATTCTTGTAACCATTCTCCATTATTCTTGTAACCATTCTCTATTATTCTTTAACCATTCTCTAGTATTCTTATATCCATTCTCCAGTATTCTTGCAAACATTCTTCATTATCCTTGTGCCTATTCTCTAGTATTCTTGTAATCATTCTCTAGTATTCTTGTAACCATTCTTTAGTATTCTTGTAACCATTCTCTAGTATTCTTGTAATCATTCTCTAGTATTCTTCTAACCATTCTCTAGTATTCTTGTAATCATTCTCTAGTATTCTTGTAACCATTCTCTTGTATTCTTGAAACCATTCTCTAGTATTCTTGTAACCATTCACTAATATTCTTGTAATTATTCTCTAGTATTCTTCAAACCATTCTCTAGTATTCTTGTAACCATTCTCTAGTATTCTTGTAACCATTCTCTAGTATTCTTGTAACCATTCTCTAGTATTCTTGTAACCATTCTCTAGTATTCTTGTAATCATTCTCTAGTATTCTTGTAACCATTCTCCATTATTCTTGTAACCATTATCCATTATTCTTGTAACCATTCCCTATTATTCTTTTAACCTTTCTCTATTATTCTTATAACCATTCTCCATTATTCCTATAACCATTCTCCATGATTCTTCTAACCATTCTCTAGTATTCTTTTAACCATTGTCTAGTATTCTTGTAACCATTTTCCATTATTCTTTAATCATTCGCTTGTATTCTTGTATCCATTGTCTAGTATTCTTGTAACCATTCTCTAGTATTCTTGTAATCATTCTCTAGTATTCTTGTAACCATTCTCTATTATTTCTGTAACCATTCACCCTTATCCTTGTAGCCATTCTCTATTATTCTTTAACCATTCTCTAGTATTCTTAAATCGATTCTCCAGTATTCTTGCAAACATTCTTCATTATCCTTGTGCCTATTCTCTAGTATTCGTGTAACCTTGCTCTAGTATTCTTGTAAACATTCACTAATATTCTTGTAATCATTCTCTAGTATTCTTCTAACCATTCTCTAGTATTCTTGTAATCATTCTCTAGTATTCTTGTAACCATTCTAAATTATTCTTGTAATCATTATCTAGTATTCTTGTAACCATTCTCCATTATTCTTGTAACCATTCTCCATTATTCTTGTAACCATTCTCTATTATTCTTTTAACCTTTCTCTATTATTCTTATAACCATTCTCCAATATTCCTATAACCATTCCCCATGATTCTTCTAACCATTCTCTAGTATTCTTTTAACCATTGTCTAGTATTCCTGTAACCATTTTCCATTATTCTTTAATCATTCGCTTGTATTCTTGTATCCATTGTCTAGTATTCTTGTAACCATTCTCTAGTATTCTTGTAATCATTCTCTAGTATTCTTGTAACCATTCTCTATTATTTCTGTAACCATTCACCCTTATCCTTGTAGCCATTCTCTATTATACTTTAACCATTCTCTAGTATTCTTAAATTCATTCTCTAGTATTCTTGCAAACATTCTCCATTATCCTTGTACCTATTCTCTAGTATTCTTGTAACATCGCTCTAGTATTCTTGTAAACTTTCACTAATATTCTTCTAACCATTCCCTAGTATTCTTTTAGCCATTCTCCATTATTTTGTAATCATTCTCTAGTATTCTTGTAATCATTCTCTAGTATTCTTGCAACCAGTCTCTAGTATTCTTGTAACCGTTCTCTAGTATTCTTGTAATCATTCTCTACTATTCTTGTAATCATTCTCTAGTATTCTTGTAACCGTTCTCTAGAATTCTTGTAATCATTCTCTAGTATTCTTTTAACCTTTCTCTATTATTCTTATAACCATTCTCCAATATTCCTATAACCATTCTCCATGATTCTTCTAACCATTCTCTAGTATTCTTGTAATCATTCTCTAGTATTCTTGTAACATCGCTCTAGTATTCTTGTAAACTTTCACTAATATTCTTCTAACCATTCCCTAGTATTCTTTTAGCCATTCTCCATTATTTTGTAATCATTCTCTAGTATTCTTGTAATCATTCTCTAGTATTCTTGCAACCAGTCTCTAGTATTCTTGTAACCGTTCTCTAGTATTCTTGTAACCATGCTCTAGTATTCTTGTAACCATTCTCCACTATTCTTGTAAACATTCCCTATTATTCTTGTAGCCATTCACCATTATTCTTGTAACCATTCTCTATTATTCTTGTCGCCATTCTCTATTATTCGTGTAGCCATTCTCCATTATTCTTGTAATCATTCTGTAGTATTCTTGTAATCATTCTCTAGTATTCTTGTAACCATTCCTTATTATTCTTGTAGCCATTCACCATTATTCTTGTAACCATTCTCCATTATTCTTGTCACCATTCTCTATTATTCTTGTAACCATTCTCCATTATTCTTGTAATCATTCTGTAGTATTCTTGTAATCATTCTCTAATATTCTTGTAACCATTCTCCATTATTCTTGTAACCATTCTCCATTATTCTTGTAACCATTCTCTATTATTCTTGTAACTATTCTCTATTATTTTTGTAAACATTCTCTATTATTCTTTTAACCATTCTCTAGTATTCTTATATCCATTCTCCAATATTCTTGCAAACATTCTCCATTATCCTTGTACCTATTCTCTAGTATTCTTGTAACATTTCGCTGGTATTCTTGTAACTATTCTCTATTTTCCCCCATAACCATACTCCATTATTCGTGTAGCGATTTTCCATTATTCTTGTAACCATTCTCTATTATTCTTGTAACCATTCTCTATTATTCTTGTAACCATTCTCCATTATTCCTATAACCATTCTCCTTGATACTTCTAACCACTCTCTAGTATTCTTTTAACCATTCTCTAGTATTCTTGTAACCTTGCTCTAGTATTCTTGTAAACATTCACTAATATTCTTCTAACCATTCCCAAGTATTCTTTTAGCCATTCTCCATTATTTTGCAATCATTCTCTAGTATTCTTGTAATCATTCTCTAGTATTCTTGCAACCAGTCTCTAGTATTCTTGTAACCGTTCTCTAGTATTCTTGTAATCATTATCTAGTATTCTTGTAATCATTCCCTAGTATTCTTGTAACCGTTCTCTAGAATTCTTGTAATCATTCTCTAGTATTCTTGTAACCATGCTCTAGTATTCTTGTAACCATTCTCCACTATTCTTGTAAACATTCCCTATTATTCTTGTAGCCATTCACCATTATTCTTGTAACCATTCTCTATTATTCTTGTCGCCATTCTCTATTATTCTTGTGACCATTCTCCATTATTCTTGTAATCATTCTGTAGTATTCTTGTAATCATTCTCTAGTATTCTTGTAACCATTCTCCATTATTCTTGTAACCATTCTCTAGTATTCTTGTAACCATTCTCTATTATTCTTGTAACCATTCTCCATTATTCTTGTAACCATTTTCTATTATTCTTTTAACCATTCTCTAGTATTCTTATAACCATTCTCCAATATTCCTGCAAACATTCTCCATTATCCTTGTACCTATTCTCTAGTATTCTTGTAACATTTCGCTGGTATTCTCGTAACCATCCTCTAGTATTCTTGTAACTATTCTCTATTTTTCCCCATAACCATACTCCATTATTCGTGTAGCGATTTTCCATTATTCTTGTAACCATTCTCTATTATTCTTGTAACGATTCTCTATTTTTCTTGTAACCATTCTCCATTATTCCTATAACCATTCTCCTTGATTCTTCTAACCATTCTCTAGTATTCTTTTAACCATTCTCTAGTATTCTTGTAACCTTGCTCTAGTATTCTTGTAAACATTCACTAATATTCTTCTAACCATTCCCTAGTATTCTTTTAGCCATTCTCCATTATTTTGCAATCATTCTCTAGTATTCTTGTAATCATTCTCTAGTATTCTTGCAACCAGTCTCTAGTATTCTTGTAACCGTTCTCTAGTATTCTTGTAATCATTATCTAGTATTCTTGTAATCATTCTCTAGTATTCTTGTAACCGTTCTCTAGAATTCTTGTAATCATTCTCTAGTATTCTTGTAACCATGCTCTAGTATTCTTGTAACCATTCTCCACTATTCTTGTAAACATTCCCTATTATTCTTGTAGCCATTCACCATTATTCTTGTAACCATTCTCTATTATTCTTGTCGCCATTCTCTATTATTCTTGTGACCATTCTCCATTATTCTTGTAATCATTCTGTAGTATTCTTGTAATCATTCTCTAGTATTCTTGTAACCATTCTCCATTATTCTTGTAACCATTCTCCATTATTCTTGTAACCATTCTCTATTATTCTTGTAACCATTCTCTATTATTCTTGTAACCATTCTCTATTATTCTTTTAACCATTCTCTAGTATTCTTATAACCATTCTCCAATATTCTAGCAAACATTCTCCATTATCCTTGTACCTATTCTCTAGTATTCTTGTAACATTTCGATGGTATTCTTGTAACCATCCTCTATTATTCTTGTAACCATTCTCTATTATTCTTGTAACCATTCTCCATTATTCCTATAACCATTCTCCATGATTCTTTTAACCATTCTCTAGTATTCTTGAAACCAATCTCTAGTATTCGTGTAATCATTCTCTAAAAGTATTCTTGTAATCATTCTCTAGTATTCTTGTAACCATTCTCTAGTATTCTTGTAACCATTCTCTAGTATTCTTGTAATCATTCTCTAGTATTCTTGTAGCCATTCTCTATTATTCTTGTAACCATTCTCCATTATTCTTGTAACCATTCTCTATTATTCTTTAACCATTCTCTAGTATTCTTATATCCATTCTCCAGTATTCTTGCAAACATTCTTCATTATCCTTGTGCCTATTCTCTAGTATTCTTGTAACCTTGCTCTAGTATTCTTGTAAACATTCACTAATATTCTTGTAATCATTCTCTAGTATTCTTCTAACCATTCTCTAGTATTCATGTAATCATTCTCTAGTATTCTTGTAACCATTCTCTAGTATTCTTGTAACCATTCTTTACTATTCTTGTAACCATTCTCTATTATTCTTGTAATCATTCTCTAGTATTCTTATAACCATTCTCCATTATTCTTGTAACCATTCTCCATTATTCTTGTAACCATTCTCTATTATTCTTTTAACCTTTCTCTATTATTCTTATAACCATTCTCCATTATTCCTATAACCATTCTCCATGATTCTTCTAACCATTCTCTAGTATTCTTTTAACCATTGTCTAGTATTCTTGTAACCATTTTCCATTATTCTTTAAGCATTCGCTTGTATTCTTGTATCCATTGTCTAGTATTCTTGTAACCATTCTCTAGTATTCTTGTAATCATTCTCTAGTATTCTTGTAACCATTCTCTATTATTTCTGTAACCATTCTCCATTATCCTTGTAGCCATTCTCTATTATTCTTGTAACCATTCTGCATTATTCCTGTAACCATTCTCTGTTATTCTTTAACCATTCTCTAGTATTCTAAATCCATTCTCTAGTATTCTTGCAAACATTCTCCATTATCCTTGTACCTATTCTCTAGTATTCTTGTAACCTTTCTCTAGTATTCTTTTAACCATTGTCTAGTATTCTTGTAACCATTTTCCATTATTCTTTAAGCATTCGCTTGTATTCTTGTATCCATTGTCTAGTATTCTTGTAACCATTCTCTAGTATTCTTGTAACCATTCTCTATTATTCTTGTAACAATTCTCTCTTATTCATGTAACCATTCTCCATTATTCCTGTAACCATTCTCCACGATTCTTTTAGCCATTCTCTAGTATTCTTGTAACCATTCTCTATTATTCTTGTAGTCATTCTCTATTATTCTTGTAACCATTCTCCATTATTCCTATAACCATTCTCCATGATTCTTCTAACCATTCTCCACGATTCTTGTAGCCATTCTATATTATTCTTGTAGCCATTCCCTAGTATTCTCTTAACCATTCTGCATTATTCTTGTAACCGTTCTCTAGAATTCTTGTAATCATTCTCTAGTATTCTTGTAACCATGCTCTAGTATTCTTGTAAACATTCTCTATTATTCTTGTAGCCATTCACCATTATTCTTGTAACCATTGTCCACGATTCTTGTAGCCATTCTCTATTATTCTTGTAGCCATTGTCTATTATTCTTGTAACCATTCTCTAGTATTCTTGTAACCATTCTCTATTAGTCTTGTAGCCATTGTCTATTATTATTGTAACCATTCTCTAGTATTCTTGTAGCCATTCTCTATTATTCTTGTAACCATTCTCTATTATTTCTGTAACTGTTCTCCATAATTTTTGTACCCATTCTCTATTATTCTTGTAACCATTCTCTATTATTTCTGTAACTGTTCTCCATAATTTTTGTACCCATTCTCTATTTTCCTTGTGCCTATTCTCTAGTATTCTTGTAACCTTGCTCTAGTATTCTTGTAAACATTCACTAATATTCTTGTAATCGTTCTCTAGTGTTCTTCTAACCATTCTCTAGTATTCTTGTAATCATTCTCTAGTATTCTTGTAACCATTCTCTAGTATTCTTGTAACCATTCTCTAGTATTCTTGTAACCATTCTCTAGTATTCTTGTAATCATTCTCTAGTATTCTTGTAACCATTCTCTAGTATTCTTGTAACCATTCTCTAGTATTCTTGTAATCATTCTCTGGTATTCTTGTAACCATTCTCTATTATTTCTGTAGCCATTCTCCATTATCCGTGTAGCCATTCTCTATTATTCTTGTAACCATTCTCCATTATTCTTGTAACCATTCTCTGTTATTCTTAAACCATTCTCTAGTATTCTTATATCCATTATCCAGTATTCTTGCAAACATTCTCCATTATCCGTGTGCCTATCCTCTAGTATTCTTGTAACCTTGCTCTAGTATTCTTGTAAACATTCACTAATATTATTCTAACCATTCCCTAGTATTCTTTTAACCATTCTCCTTTATACTTGTAATCATTCTCTTGTATTCTTGTAACCATTCTCTAGTATTCTTGTAACCATTCTCCCGTAATCTTTTAATCATTCTCTAGTATTCTTGTAACCATTCTCTATTATTTCTGTAACGATTCTCCAGTATCCTTGTAGCCATTCTCTATTATTCTTGTAACAATTCTCCATTATTCTTGTAACCATTCTCTATTATTCTTTAACCATTCTCTAGTTTTCTTATATCCATTCTCTAGTATTCTTGCAAACATTCTCCATTATCCTTGTACCTATTCTCTAGTATTCTTGTAACCTTGCTCTAGTATTCTTGTAAACATTCACTAATTTTCTTCTAACCATTCTCTAGTATTCTTTTAACCATTCTGCATTATTCTTGTAATCATTCTCTAGTATTCTTGTAATCATTCTCTAGTATTCTTGCAACCATTCTCTAGTATTCTTGTAACCGTTCTCTAGAATTCTTGTAATCATTCTCTAGTATTCTTGTACCCATGCTCTAGTATTCTTGTAAACATTCTCTATCATTCTTGTAGCCATTCACCATTATTCTTGTAACCATTCTCTATTATTCTTGTAACCATTCTCTATTATTCTTGTAACCATTCTCTATTATTCTTGTAACCATTCCCTATTATTCTTGTAACAATTCTCTCTTATTCATGTAACCATTCTCCATTATTCCTGTAACCATTCTCCACGATTCTTTTAGCCATTCTCCACGATTCTTGTAGCCATTCTATATTATTCTTGTAGCCATTCCCTAGTATTCTTTTAACCATTCTGCATTATTCTTGTAACCATTCTCTAGAATTCTTGTAATCATTCTCTAGTATTCTTGTAACCATGCTCTAGTATTCTTGTAACCATTCTCTATTATTCTTGTAGTCATTCTCTATTATTCTTGTAACCATTCTCCATTATTCCTATAACCATTCTCCATGATTCTTCTAACCATTCTCCACGATTCTTGTAGCCATTCTATATTATTCTTGTAGCCATTCCCTAGTATTCTTTTAACCATTCTGCATTATTCTTGTAACCATTCTCTAGAATTCTTGTAATCATTCTCTAGTATTCTTGTAACCATGCTCTAGTATTCTTGTAAACATTCTCTATTATTCTTGTAGCCATTCACCATTATTCTTGTAACCATTCTCCACGATTCTTGTAGCCATTCTCTATTATTCTTGTAGCCATTGTCTATTATTCTTGTAACCATTCTCAAGTATTCTTGTAACCATTCTCTAGTATTCTTGTAGCCATTCTCTATTATTCTTGTAACCATTCTCTATTATTTCTGTAACTGTTCTCCAAAATTTTTGTACCCATTCTCTATTATTCTTGTAACCATTCTCCATTATTCTTGTAACCATTCTCCTTTATTCCTGTAACCATTCTCCACGATTCCTGTAGCCATTCTCTATTATTCTTGTAGCCATTGTCTATTATTCTTGTAGCCATTGTCTATCATTCTTGTAACCATTCTCCATTATTCTTGTGGCCATTCTCTATTATTCTTGTAACCATTCTCCATTATTCTTGTAACCATTCTCTATTATTCTATTAACCATTCTCTAGCATTCTTATATCCATTCTCTAGTATTCTTGCAAACATTGTCCATTATCTTTGTGCCTATTCTCTAGTATTCTTGTAACCTTTCGACAGTATTCTTGTAACCATTCTCCAGTATTCTTTTAACCATTCCCTTGTATTCTTGTAACCATTCTCTAGTATTCTTGTATCCATTCTAGAGTATTCTTGTAACCATTCTCCATTATTCTTGTAATCATTCTCTTGTATTATTGTAGCCATTCTCTAGTATTCTTGTAACCATTCTCTAGTTTTCTTGTAGCCATTCTCTATTATTCTTGTAGCCATTCTCCATGATTCTTGTAAACTTTCTCTAGTATTCTTTTAACCATTCTCTATTATTCTTTTAGTCATTCTCTATTATTCTTGTAACCATTCTCCATTATTACTATAACCATTCTCCATGATTCTTCTAACCATTCTCTAGTATTCTTGTAACCATTTTCCATTATTCTTGTAATTATTCTCTTGTATGCTTGTAACCATTCTCTAGTATTCTTGTAACCATTCTCTAGAATTCTTGTAATCATTCTTTATTATTCTTGTAACCATTCTCTATTATTTCTGTAACCATTCTCCATGATTCTTGTAGACATTCTTTATTATCCGTGTAGCCATTCTCTATTATTCTTGTAACCATTCTCTAGTATTCTTATATCCATTCTCCAGTATTCTTGCAAACATTCTCCATTATCCTTGTACCTATTCTCTAGTA
Source organism: Chaetoderma sp. LZ-2023a (assembly GCA_034401795.1). NCBI lineage: Eukaryota > Metazoa > Mollusca > Caudofoveata > Chaetodermatida > Chaetodermatidae > Chaetoderma > Chaetoderma sp. LZ-2023a. Next base: position 75,249 of record JAVVLW010002997.1, read on the forward strand.
TTCTTGTAACATTTCGCTAGTATTCTTGTAACCATTCTCTAGTATTCTTTTAGCCATTCTCTTGTATTCTTGTAACCATTCTCTAGTATTCTTCTAACAATTCCCTAGGATTCTTGTAACTATTCTCTATTTTTCTCATAACCATACTTCATTATTCGTGTAGCGATTTTCCATTATTCGTGTAATCATTCTCCAGTATTCTTGTAACCATTCTCTAGTATTCTTGCAACCATTCCCTAGTATTCTTGTAACCATTCTCCACTATTCTTGTAAACATTCTCCATTATTCTTGTAACCATTCACCAGTATTCTTGTAATCATTCTCTTTTAGTCTTGTGACCATTCTCTAGCATACTTGTAACCATTCTCTATTATTCTTCTAAACATTCACGATTATTCTTGTAAACATTCTCTATTATTCTTGTAACCATTCTCTATTATTCTTGTAACCATTCTCCATTATTCTTGTAATCATTCTCTATTATTCTTGTAACCATTCTCTTTTATTCGTCGAGTGTACAAATTGTATGTATGTCGTTGATGGATTTACTATTTTTTAAACATTATATTGAATATTTTGAAACTGATTTGACTGGACGATGATGCTGCCATGTGATTAATTTGAAACCATCGAACCGCTTACCTCTATAAATTCGATTCTGGGAGTTCGGGGTCCAAACTATATAAATATATCCCAACACGCCCAAAGCGGAGGCGGAGCTTAGCTATTGATGGGCGGGGCATAGCTTTAA
>JAVVLW010002998.1:0-25000 GCA_034401795.1 Chaetoderma sp. LZ-2023a
AGACAACTAGTGATCAAGGCCTTTCCAACTATATCTATGGCAGCCGAAGAGCAGTGGGTGGGGGATCAATTTATTGAGGAACTGGAAAACCTTGAGCTACGTAATCATTACAATTTGGGAGACCACAAACATTACCAGCGGCAATTTCTTTGGCAATTGAGTTTGAATCATTCATCACCTCCATTCGAGGAAGGACATCATGGAAGCCCACAAATGTAAATGACTATGGGGATGCATATGCAATTGCTTCCAAGCAACTCAACGAAAATGGCTGTTCTTCCCAGGAAAATAAACTGCTGACATAAATGAGTGATACCTTGAGCAACACCAACCGTGAGCTGGCTACCATGCGCCAGGCAGTACAAGAATTGCATGGAAAGTTGATCAGACAGTAGGTAATCAACGAGATGGTGGATCATGGAGACCCAATTATACTGACCAGGAAAGAACAATTCAGTGTTATGGATGTGGCGAACTAGGACATTATGTCAGGTCATGTCCATCCGAGATGGCAAGGCAGGATTCTAATTGCAGAGGACACCCCACTGGTATGAGCAAGTCATCCAACAGTTAGTTAAACTAGATCAGACTGAGTTTGTGGCCAAAAACTCAGTCAAACCAATACACCAGGAAGGGCCTAATGATGGGTTTGTAAAAGCCATCGATTCTTCATGTCTGTATGCTCATTCCGTAATTCAAGGCACAGATGTGGAATTATTAATTGATACAGGTTCTACATATACATTGTTAGATTTGGAGCGCTACAATGGAATTCCAATATTAGAAAGGCCACCCTTGAAACCGATTAACTTGTCATTACGCGCTGCAAGTGGAGAGGGTCTTAGAGTCCATTGAAGAGGTCAATGTGGAAATCTCTCTAGGTGATTTCACCACAACATACCAAGTAAAAGTAGTCTCTTTGGCTATCAACCATGGCATCCTCGGCATTGATTTTCTAGGGGATCATGGGTGCCAATTGAATGTATCCCAAGGGAGGTTGGAAGTTAACACTTTCCCTGTGGAATTATACAAGAAGGGTGGAAATCTCCATAATCATGTTGAGCTTATTGAGGATGTAACAATTGAACCAGGGTATGAAATGTGCATTCATACCAGGACCGGAACCTATGGTTTCACAAAGGAGACCTTATTAAAAATTGTAGAACCACAACCAAATTTAGTAGAAGAAACAGGCCTCCTAGTAGCTAGAGCACTTGTTCAAACAAGGACTTCACAGATTCCTGTGAATATCGTTAACTCAACCACGAAACCAATACACATAAAAGCTGGCATCATTGTTGCAAGACTGGAGAGCATCATTGATGTCACTGAGTTAGCAGACAGCAGCTTTCATACTAAGAGGAAGGAAGCATTTAAAACTCAAGAGGATTTTCCAGAAGATTTACGGAACATGTTAGGATCTGCCACAGACATGGATGCAAGTCAGGAGCAGAGTGTTGTGGATTTACTTCATCGCTACAGTGATATTTTCCAGAGTTCTCCTGATGACTTAGGCTGTACACACCTTACTGGGCATCACATTGACACAGGAACCGCTAGACCTCTTAAACAACCACTGAGCAGATTAATACTGCACAGCAGGATGTTGCTGATCAGGAGCTAGAAGCCATGCAGAGGAAAGGTTTAATCGAGCCTTGTATAAGCCCATGGGCATCTCCAATTGTACTGGTGAAGAAAAGTGATGGGCCTATGAGGTTTTGTATCAATTACAGATGCCTAAATCTTTGGACGAAGAAAGACGCCTATCCTTTTCCGAAGATCGATGGATGTTTCGAAGCTTTAAGTGTAGCACAGTGGTTCTGCACCCTAGACCTTGCATCTGGGTATTGGCAAGTCCAGATGGATGAGGAAATTAGAGACAAGACAGCACTTGTGACGAGACAAGGACTCTTCAGGTTCCAAGTGATGCCTTTTGGTTTGTGCAATGCCCCGGCAACATTCGAGAGGTTGATGGAATTGGTTTTACAAGGACAGCACTGGGAATGATGTTTAGTCTATCTCGATGATGTTAATGTAGCAGGTCGTATGTTCGAACAGACAAAAGAAAATTTGGAAATGTTTTTCGATAGATTTAGGAGTGCAAATTTAAAACTCAAGCCTTCAAAATGTAAACTCTTCCGCCATTCAGTGAAATTTTAGAGTCATATTGTTTCGCAGGATGGGAAACATTGTGATCCAGAGAAGGTTGCTGCTGTGGAAGATTGGCCAACTCCCACATCTGTGAAGGAGACCAAATCCTTCCTAGGATTCGCATCGTATTATCACGGCTTTCTAAAAAGTTTCGCCACAATGGCCACTCCACTTTTTGGACTTATGAAGAAAGGGTTGAAGTTTAACGGGAGTGATGAATGTGAACAAGTCTTTAGGATGTTAAAGACGAAGCTTGTCACGGCTCCAGTGCTCGTTTATCCTCAGAATCTAGGACAATTTCTTCTTGACACTGATGCCAGTGCTACTGGTATTGGTGCCATTTTATCTGAAGTGACTGATGGACAAGAAAACGTCATTGGATATGCCAGCAAGTCTTTTTCCCATAGTCAGTGACAATACTGTACTACAATGCGAGAGCTACTAGCAGTGGTTGTTTTCATAAGACATTTTCGACATTATCTATATGGTAAGTACTTTATAGTGAGGACCGATCATGCGTCGTTTGTGTGGCTAATGAATTTTAAGGAACCAGAGGGAATGCTAGCCATATGACTATCAATATTTGGGACATACGATTTTGAGATACAGCATAGGAAGGGAACAGTGCATGGGAATGCTGATGGATTATCGTGTAGGGTGCAGGCATGTAAATGGACTGACTGTCAAGACTGTGCCAACTGTTCCAAGGTTCCTGCAGGCCTTTGCAGTTCATCAGACATTATATGTTCTTATGATATTAGTGAATGGAATGTCTCTGAGTCAGAGGTTACAGAGACCCTATTTGATGACAGCATTTCTTATGGATATATGAAATCTGAACAAGTTTGGGGTGGTGCTGGTCAGCCCCTGCTGCTATCTGTCAGTGGAATCGAGAGTAGGAGTTTGCCATATGTAGCCAGAGTTGGTGCTCTGGAGAGACCCAATTTGGGGTGCATGTAACCCCTGCTGTATTCTGTCATGTAAGGCATAGCTATGGGTACATCTGTACATTGCACTATGGAGCAAGTGTGGGATGAGAGTGCATCTCTCATGGAGCCTTGTTAAGATATATGTGCAATGATTACCCCATATGTGGCTGGAGTTGATCACCCAGGACAGGGAGGTTGGTTTACTGATCTCTTGCTATCAGTTGATGACGACAGAGCTATGGATATCTCTTATAATTCAAGTGTGGATGCAGAAAGCTATGCCACGAGTCGGACCTTTCTGTTCTTGATTGACAGAACTATAAATGATGACTGTGATCTTAGTGTGAAATGGAACCTTGAGGATTTAAAGACACTCCAAAACAAAGATTATACCATTCAACGTCGTATGAAGTACAAACAAGCCAGCATGAGTCATCCTGAGCCAAAGTCTATTCTGTCAGATAGTCCTGACTTAAAGGTGCTGTGTGCACAATGGTCTCAAAAAAACAATAGGAGCTCCGATGGAAAGAGTAGCTTGTGACATTATAAGACCACTACCTAAGAGTGAAAATGGGAATATGTACATATTAGTCGTTTGTGACTACATTTCTAAGTATGTGGAGGCATATGCGATGCCTACTCATAGCGCGCAAACTGTTGCTGATAAACTGGTTACGGAATGGATTTGTAGATTTGGTGCTCCATTCCAACTTCATACTGATCAGGGACAAGATTTTGAATCCAATCTATTCAAAGGCGTCTGTAAATTGTTGGGTATACACAAAACCAGGACTACCCCCTATAGACCTCAGTCAGATGGTTTGGTAGAACGAGTAAACCAGACTTTGAAACACACGCTAATGAAATCTGTTGCAGATTCACATGATGACTGGGACGAGCATCTGCCCTACCTACTGACAGCATATCGTGCTACTGTACAAGAAAGTATAGGATGTTCTCCACATATGATGGTATATGGACATGAGATGACAATTCCATTGGATTTAATGATGGGATGCCCTCCTAGTAATCAATAAGTGCCCAGTAGAGTATGTGGAATGGCTAAGTGACGTCTTGGAGCAGAGTCACTGGGTGGCACGAGAGAACTTGAGGAAGACTACACTCAGACAAAAGAGACTGTATGACAGACATTCTAGCATACCCAATATTACACCAGGTGACTAGGTATGGATGTGGGATCCACTTAGCTCCAGGGTTAAGCTAGGACATAGTTGTAAATGACCTTTTCTAGTTCTCAACCAGTTTGGTGAAGTAAATTTCCGAGTTCAGGCTTCTGCTACATCTAAGACAAAAGTCGTACATGTGGATCATTTAAAGCCATATTTATGTGATGATAAACCTATCAGTTGGGTGGAGGATAATACGCACTTAGTGGATTTTCTTTGCAGGAATTAGCCGTATCAGACATGTCCAGAGGGATCTCAATCGGGCAGTAGTATTGGAACTAATACGGTAACTCATCCATTAGATATTAGGTCTAGAGAGGCGAAATAGGTACCCTCATCAGGAAGGAACAACCGTCCCCATAATCCACCAATGTTATGGATGGGGCAGGGCAAATTATATTTAATAAAAATAATAAATGAAAACACAAACACCTGACGTACATCCATACACTTCAATGTCTAAGTTGAATTGATAATTAATTAAAGAGAGGAATGTAGCTAATCTGGATACCTAATGTTGACTCTGTGCTTATTCTTACAGAAATGGCACAAACAGAGACTTTGGCTGCGACGAATTGGTGCCAGAAAGAGATGAATTTAAGTGGAATCGATGTCGGGTGGATGGAGGACGAAGTTTTGAGTTTGCTGGCAGATGAGGACCCTTTGGTTCTTTCATCTCAGGGGAGTCCGATCATTAGTTTGCAGAGTAGTTCAACCATTCTCGAGGGAGACATGGTGAATTCACCAACACCTGAAGTGGGTACGAGGGCTATTCCATCAGTTTCGGATAGAACTATTCGTAGTGTAGTCCGGAAGCCAGAACAAAAACGGGCAACAGCCTGGACAATGGTCGGGACACGCGTTGGATGTACAGTGCCCGAATGCAAGGGGAAGGAGTTTGGACAGATGTCAGTCATGGTGCGCCACTGTAACGAGGTGCATCAGCACCGATGTCTGTACTTCAGTTGTCCAGAGGGTGATAGAGAGTGCACCATCTGGAAGCGCATATATGATGTCACTAGGCATCTAGCCAGTGTACATCAATGTGAAGGTATGGACAGAGCCCGTGAAATTGCTAACTACAGAAACTGCCTGCAGGATATTCTGGACAACCCGAGTTACATCAGCCCAGGACTTCTCGATCTTTCAATTGGTTGCCACTCAGATTCTCGGTGGAGTAGAGCCCCTCTTCTGTACAGTTTAGTTCCTCCGCATGTGCCGGGCTCCCGGAAGATTTTAGTGTCCGAGAAATCTTCCAGCGAGTCTCAGAACAATGTTCCTATTATTCCGTTCCCAACTTCGGCATTAGTCCTAATGAGTGAAGAGGAACTTTCATTTGATGGTCCATTGGCAAAGACCTGGAAGCTTGATTCGATATCTATCAAATCCGTTATTGCACTCATCACATCTAAACCTGAAATTGCCCCTGTAATGGCGATCCTGCCTTCGCACATCCCTACGAGCCGGGACGAACTCATCACCTTTATATTGCATGTGTCAGACCAACAACAAAAGTGGATGAAGTTGGAACGAGCTGCCAAGGAGAGACTCAAGCAAATTAAGGTACATGAGACAGCTGAACGCGACATGAAGCTTCGAGCTGCGTTGAAGCATGTGCAACATTTGGAAGAAGAGCTACGTGCGGCACACCATTCTGTGTCTGCATCCATTAAACAGAAACCCACACTTCCAGTGCCTTCCAACAAGTGGCGAGAACTGGCGACGAATTTAATCCGGTCTCTTGTGCAAGAAGGTGGCTGCGCAGTCAATGACGGGTATCAGCCCACCGAAGAATAATAGTCACCACCTGGAAGTACAAAATAAAAATGTGTTGGTTTTCAGTCTCAGCGAAACAATAATAATAATAAGATAGAATGATATTGTGCTGTGAAGTTATAACAAAAAGGGGACAGGTATTAATTTTCTAATTTTTTGGGCGAAATATGTGGTGCATCATGAGTAATCTTGTCCCAGATGAGCCAATATATAACAGATGTGTTTTGCTTATAATTCGGTTTGAAACATCCTCATCATTTGGACATGACAGAGAGGAGGAGGAATGAGCCTTTCTCACTCACCTGTCCTAGCTACTTGATGCGGATGGCTGAATTCTCAGGAGTGTGAGCAGGGAGAGGGACTGAGTTTTATTTATCTCCTTCGGTGGTGTCACGTGCATGCACCGTTTCGGTTGTCAAATTGGGCCAATTTCAATGAGAAATCAATTTATTATTTGCATAAAAGTCTTCCAGACGTTTTTACATCCAAATTCAGGAATTTTGACGTGATTAGAACTAAATTGCAATGTCTAGTTTTAGAGTTTCTTTAAAGTTAGTGTGACATAACAATCGAGGTCACGAGCGTGGTTCCTTAAGAAGATTTGTTTCTCGGTTCTTCGGGGATTCGTTTCAGATCAGCTGACATTACCGTCTCTTACAATTCTCACTAACCCATTCATGATCATTTAGCTTTCATCTTTAGTATTCAGATCTAATCTGTATTCTCCTCAAAGTTAGTAAGTCATTCCATATTTAATCTTTTACCGTAATAGGCTAGCGATCAGAGTTTTAGCTGTTATTGCTCTGGTTCTGTTTTGGTAACATAGGCCAAACCGTCAAACTTTGTTTATATTTTTGACAGCTCGAACATTGTTTCCGCGTTATCATTTTTAGATCACAACACCATATCGGTGTTCTTCTAAGGCCATAGCTGGTTACATTGGGAATTCTTAGCGCCCATATTATCCATTCCCTGTCCTCGTTATTGGCATAGAGAAATCTGTGTCATTTCCATTTAAGCTGTCCAAAGAGATCATCGTATCGGCAAAGAAATCACTAAGGAAAAGTCACTTTGTTTATTAAATTCAACATCACTTTGTTTAAATTCAGTCACTTGTCATAATCAGCTAGTCGTATAAGGCCACCATACATAGATGTATCCTTATAGACTATAAGCCGGTAGAGATCATACTCATATCCTATTTGTCACTGTAATTATTCTCATCATATCATCATCATCATCATCATCATCATCATCATCATCACATCATAACCTTGGAGAGTACATTATTAAATAATTGCATTTCATTGAAATCATTGTTGTCAAGTTTCTACTCATGTGTACAAGAGCACTAGAGTAGGCCCTGCCTCCTCAATCGTAGTATCTGGCCTGGTATCTATCATAGTAGAAGAATATAGTGTCATGTCTGTCTGACCTGAATGTGGTTGAACTCGGACTCAGTGTCAGAGAGTTACTAGCTAGCCACTCCGGTGAAGACTGCTGCGGTCAAGCCCGGGTCGCTACAGGGGAAATAATTGCTAGTTCACATTGTTCCTGTATACATAGTGCATGAGTTTGCATTGTCTTTCCCTATCTTGGTCAGAGGCAAGTATCTGTCGCCCATCGATAAATAGTTTATCCCTTACCCATCAGGGTTTTTTGCCCATGGGACCTGGCATTCCGGAATGCTGGCATGAGTTGACGGCGGTGTTCAAGAATTTCTTTGGGAAACTGTTCATTAACACCGAAAGTTGTTCCCCTTAATGTCGACGGTGCCGCATTCTTAACCAGCTCTCTGTCCTTAGTGTGACAGAAGCGTGCACCAATTCACCATTCCAGAGTACCCACCCATCATATGACGTCATAATCAACTATGTGATGTGCAGAATTACATCATAATGAATGACGTCATGAATGGCGTCGATAACTACGTCACGAATGCATATTTGAAGACGGCTATGCGTTGTTGTTCAAATTGTATGTCTTTACTATTTATTAAATATTTTGTTCATTGCCCTAGGTCGTGTGTTTCCAGGGTGGTGTGCGCCGATACGATGCGCAACTTGCAGCTCAATATCTTTTTCAATGATCATCATGTCCTTTAGAATATACTTGTGATCTACTCTCCCATTGTCTCCTTGAGTAGGTTTACGCATGACTGAGTTAGTTTTATTAAAACCCATACAGCCAGGTATAATGTATATACAGATGTATAACTGTCCATGAAATAGGTGAACACTTGTACAGGTGAATGACTTGATATTTAATAAAGCGTTCTGGTGAATATTTTGGAACTAATTTGACATGGATGCATCAGGCAAATTGTGTGCATCTAAAACTATGGAATGAATGCTGGGGCTGGTTGCTCGCGTAAACCATGAGCAACGTGACCTATTCATAGTATTTGTAAAACTTACCAATGGACGGCCCGTCATTCATGTCACCACATGTCAATAGCTCTACATCTCAAGCAGTAGTGACCATATAAGTGGATGTTGTGATTGGTGGGAAACATCACGTGATCTCGATTGCCAGCCCATCTCAAACAGTAGTTACCATATAAGCGGCTGTTCTGATTGGCTGGGGGATGTCACGTGACTTCGATTGACAGCCCATCTCAAACTGTCATGCCCTTCCTTATAAACGGCTATTCTGATTGTCTGGGAGATGTCACGTGACTTCGATTGACAGCCCATCTCAATCAGTGCCAACCATATTAGTTGGCTGTTCTGATTGTTTGGGAAATGTCACATGACTTCGATTGAAAGAACATGTCCGAACACGTTATTCTGTAGAATTCCTTCAACATCTCAAACAGTGGCAACAGTACAAGCAGCTTTTCTGATGGGTCACGAGGGATCGGCCATGCCCCGTAAACCTTGCATGGCTCATTACCCCTGTCAATATATCAGCATCTCGAGGAGGTGTGGCGACTATATAAGTGGCTGTTCTAATTGGCCGAGAGGAGTGACGTGACTCTTTATTTTGAACCCACCCCACCATGGCCATTTCACCCCTAGTTACACTGGCAATATATCTCGAACACTGGCAACAGAATAAGCGGCCGTGATTGGTCGTGAGGGGACACATACTCCTTCCTTTTGGACCCACCCTATGCTAGTCATTTCAGACTTCGTTACAGCTTCGGTGTGGCCGTGAGGAGTCATGTTGAAGATTTTCCACTCCTCTAAGACGAGAACTTACTATAAGATGACGGGCCAATCTGACTGAGAAGAAGATTTCTCCGGTTCGGGAGAAAGGATGATCTTTCAATCTCGGTCACAGTTTAGAATCAATAACGCAGAACACGTTCGTAAGAATTATGAAAGATAATATATTCTTGATATAACACAACTTATAACATCCGAGAATTTGGTAATAAGGTATTAATTGATGACCTTATAAAAGATACGAATAAAGACTTATTCTATGTATACTATATATCTGATAATAACTTACAAAGATGAAAACTATAGAAGATTTACTGAACAGATACTAACACGTCTAAGCTCAGGATCATTAGATGGTAAAGCGAAAGTTATCCCGATTCTAGTCGTCTTCTGCTTATATAGCTAAAACAGGGAATTTCCCCTGATGGCTCAGCGACACTCTAGAAGAGAACTTGTAGAATTTGATTGGTCAGCATTAATACGGACCAATAAACTGCTACTTTGATCTCTTCCCAAAGTGTTCTCAGAAGACTACCTACATCACTGATGGGTGTCAAAGCTGATGAGCACTTCACAATTAGCTACAACAAAACTTGCTTTGACAACTCATCAGAGGTTCGAACTGCGGATCAAATCGGTTCAAACTACGTTCAGGAATTGTTTTGACAACTCATTAACTTTCTCATTGCCAATCTCAATTACATAACACAAGTAACAAATATTACTAATCATAAGGGATATTTCGGATGGTTAACATTCATCATCCGCCATTTTGGATTGACCTATGGCACAAGCACGTAGCAAGTGGGTGAGAAAACGGTCAGGCGACGATGACTATTATTTTCGTGGGAATTCCAAGTTTAACCCCCAATTTGAGTAAACTTGGGAATTATTGCTTTCTTACAAAATACGTCTTCAAGATAAAATCTCACAAGACTTGATGGATCAAACGCACATGCACTTCATTACAAGTGCTATGTGCCTTTCGCCCATCAAGGCCTTGCCGATCCGTCGCCAAGACACTCCAAAAGAGAATGTACTATTTGACAAGAAAAGAGTTATAGTCCTAAATTGTGCTATTACACAATTAGCTATCGACTGGTGCAATATGGGTAACAACAATCGCGGACACCAAGTCACGTTCCAATTCAAACCTAGATATATCTGTGACTGGATTCTATCTCTGTATAATAGTGAAATTTAGATAACTATTCTTTATCAGGTAAGCGCAGCAACTAATTCAGTCAACATATTTTCAAAATAACTTCCTTCAACTAATTATGAAAATATATTCATGCTTATCCATAATCCCAACACGATCATGTTATTTTGTCAATTCCTATTTTTACTGCCTGTATACAAAGGTGTCCGTCCGGTACTCGGACCGTCCGTCTGTTCGTCCTGTCCTTCATTTATTCCTTCAATCTATCCTTCCTATATATGCCTATATAAATCATACATGGGGTTAGTGCGTCAGCGTACTCACTGATAAATATTACATTTAAATAGCACAGACTGGTAAGAACTGCTGCTATTCGGATACACAATAAAACGTAAACAAGTACAAGGTTTATTACAAAGCGTACCGCATAAATATTGCGTAATGCGACCAACCTCGGGCCTATATTAGAATACCACTCGCATTGGACAGGTACGCTGGTACTACATTAACATGTTAATCTTAATACAGAGGCTAAATATGAATGATGACGTATTAATACTAAAACATATTTGAGTGACGTCACAATCATACAAGATGCATTCATTGAAGATATATACAGAAGAGTGTCTTAAGGCTCGCCAGATTAGAGGTCATCTGCAAACATCATTCTCAGTCGGAACGTATGATTTTGAGGCTAGCTACTTCCCCAAGACCGCCCGATCCAGATCCGGATATTTACATATGCCCACCGATCGAAGTTAAATGGCCATCGATCGAATGCTCATTTAACTCATTGTAAACCACCAACAACATTCACACTCATACATTCAAACATGACAAACTCCTATCCGTCACTCAAAATGAAATATACAAGTCTATATATACATAACGTGTCCTAAACAATACACCAAATATAACTATAATCGTAAATCATGCAATTGCGATATACTGCGCACAATACAACAAATTATGAACTAAGGCAAATGTACTCATCAATTACACGTCATTGCCTGCATCGAGTACATTACTAAATTAAAACAAAATGTCAATCGTACCCATTTTACATGTCATTGCCTGCACTGGGTACGTGACCAAAAGTAAAAATAACATATAATACATAATACAATGCGAAATAATACAATATAATATAATATGATGGTGATGATGCATATCCAGCACGGCAGAACCATTAGATAATAACTATACATAAAACGAAATCTAATGCTGCCATGCAAGCGCAACAAGATGAACATAGCAGTGCAATATATAATATACCTGTCGGGTATACTTACAATCTAAGAGCGAGATGAATGAAATGGTCTATCAAAGACAACACCCGGATGGACAGTACAGTGCCAGGAACCGAGAGTGGAATGTCACTTTCCGGGCGACCGTCCACTCGCGTAGATTCAATGTTTATGTCACCTGGGCGGATCATTTCCTGGGGTACATCAGCGGAGCACTGTCCATGCCGTTGTAGCTCAGCAGAGCTTGATGATGTCTTTCTAATACAGCATTGCTTGACTTTCGGCCAAACGCCACACCATTATGAAATATATAAAATAATAAATGTTACAATACATGTAATAACAATAATAATGATAGTATTATAATGATCTCCTAACTCGTTGATACCGGTAGCGTCGATATCTAACTCAGATATTGGTGCCAAATCTACCAATGTAACTTTTTGCAAACGATCCCACTTAACGTGCTTAAGTGTCTGGACTATTCAGGATTGATTAATATTGATTAAGGACGTCGGATAATGCCAACCTGGTCCACTATATGCACACTTAACGGGGTTCAATACATATACTCCCCCGTGATAAATCATGTTCTTCCATCCCCTTTCCCAAACAGTGCGTTTCACTTTCTCCCCAAAAGTCTGTAACACCACCCCAGCATATTTGCCCTTAAGTAATTTACTACTAGTGTCATTGTGTTGGGATAATTCAATTTTACAATCGGGATTGAGGGTGTTGGTCAAAATACTCACAATACAGGGTAAATGAGAGGAGTCTACTTGTAAATTTCCTCGACACACACGCGGGTTGTCACCGCGACACTCAGCCGGTGTGAAATACTGACCCGAGCGTGTGTTGAGACCAATTATTAACAGCTGCTAATTTGACTTGTAAGAAATGACCAGGAGCATCTAACGGTATAGGCCAAGACTGAATGCCATATTCCACGTAATTACCATCGTCAATTAATGGGAAAATAGCCATGAAATGTAATACTGCGGGATCGTTCCATAACGGCCAAACAACTACGTTATGGTAATACCATTGAAATGGGTTAATTATCTTAACTCCCGCGCAGACTTGGCGCGATATGTCCACAATGTCATTCGGGCTAAATCATTCTTCGGTAAGTCGTCCTAACTCTAAAGAGGCAGTACATTGGCGAAAAGTCATTGTTAACCGGTGATATTCGTAGGCAATGCCTTCTAACGAACTGATCGCCTGGCTAATCCTTATTAATGTGAATATATGACGCTTCCACTTCTGTGTCCGTCTCACAAAGTCATCTATGATCATAGTCACATTCTGTAGAGCGTCTGTCAAGTCATTAATCCTATTTCTGTCAACACTAACCTCGTTGTATAAAAGTCGAATATGTGAAGCCATTTCGTTAGTGTAATGAATTAGTTTATTAACTTTTGCCATGGACATCTTGACAATTTGCTTAATTTTCTCTATGTCTCCTGACGTGGCTACGCCAAACAACGAGGAGGCGATGTCGCCTACGAAATTTAGTAGACCACGTTTTACTCTCGGAAGAATGTCTTTAATAACTAACTGTCCAGTAGTCAGTCTCCTAATACGTCGAAGTCGGTTCAATAAACTAATTATGTTATGAGTCGATAACATTTCTTTACCCTTAACAATATGAATAACATTTCATATAAATTCGACCTGCCTACTGAAATTAGTCGGTAAGCTAGGAGCAGTAATGGATATAACTACGGTCCATTCAGCACGAATAACGGATATAGGGACTTGCCAAGTAATGAATACACCATTTTTGACTTTCTGAATGTCAGGCGATGTTGCTCCACTGACACTGAGTAAAAACAAAATGATAACAATATTATCATACTGACAGAAATATAAACAGAGATATCAATTTACGAATTTAGACTATCACGAAAATAAAACAAGTTTAAATTGCTGTGATGTGAACGAGTCGCCTATTGCAAATGGAAAGAGACAAAACGATCAATGACAGCAGATATAATACAGACAAACTGCACATCAGACACAGGATGACTCACCGCACCAATGCGCGGTTGCTTTCCTTTTATGGAAGTAAAATAATCGGGTCTATGCGGGCGCTTATGTAATCCATACCGGGAATTTGGCGTACGGCCAAATATACGCCTAGATTCGTCCAGGGTTATATCGGTCATTGATGCGTCATCCTCAGTTGCTGTAGACTGTGCCATCTCCTCATCATGCACGGGTGACTCATCATGCACTTCCACATCAGGCTCAGGTGCTCTGCGCTGAGCGGGCACTCCACTAGATGGACTGGGAAACAGTACCGGTTGCGAAGTACCAGGTTCACCCATCAGAATAATAAAAGGAACAGGTTCCTTGCAGAAGTCAACTAACTTTTCCAGGGTTTCTTCGTCTAGGGCTGGGTAGCTAGCTGCAGTTCCTTTACCAGGTTTACGACTGGGCCATTCTGGAATGCCGTCCCAACATAACTCAGGGTCTACGATTCTGAGCTTGGACACATTGAGAACACGAATTTTCCCCAATCGCTGATGACGAATATGAGCCACAGGGCCGTTGACTCGATAAACCTCGTATTCAGGGTCATTACGAGATGTCAGCTTCATCGGCTCATTTGCTATCACCACGACTGAATCTCCTACACGAAATTCAGCAGTGTTTGCTCTTTTGTCGATTGCCTGACGGTGGTGGGCCCTCAACAACTCGGTCGAGTTACGTGCACGAATTAGGGCATTATTTAAGTTGGTTAATCTATCACCAAGATCCTGAAATCCATCTACGGGTATTGCCATAGGCAATCTACCACGCCACCCGTAGGTGAGATAGAATGGAGTATAACCAGTGGTAGCATGGCGGGTATTGCGGTACGCCATGAGGGCAGAGCCCAGCTCGTTTTCCCATGCTTTAGCCTGATTATTTACTCCTTTCTGGATTAATTCCTTCAGTGTGCGATTGACTCGCTCGGTCCTACCGTTGGTCTGGGGATGGTATGGGCTGGTTCTCCGGTGATCAATCCCGTCGTCACCATACAACACGGTTAATGATCGCTCATTGAACTCACCCCCTTGGTCAGTGATTACTATCTCTGGGACACCGTGTCTTGGGCGGTATTCGTTGAAGAACTTATCTTTAACTTCTTCTGCCTTCTTTGACGGAATAGGGTAAGCTTCTGCCCATGCAGAACAATGATCCACAATTGTTAATATATACCTGTTGCCCTTGGTTGATTCGATAAATGGACCAACCAAGTCCATGCCAATTATCTGACCAGGGTATTTAGCCATGGGCATTTCGGTGTACTTGGGACGGGTGCTAACAGGGCGATGTAGCTGGCACGTAGCACAGCAGTCAAGCATTTATATCACATCCTTTCGCAAGGACTTCCACAGAAATGAGTCTCTAACTAATGACAAGGTCTTCTGAAGACCTTGGTGTCCTGCATGCATGTGCGCTTCCTCCAATACTTGCGTACAATACCTAGAGGGTAGAACTAAAGGGGGGTATTCGGCATCCAACGCTGATGGTGCTCGGGTACAATACAGAGCACCATTGTGCACTGCATAATCGTTGGGTACTTCCCCGAACATTTCTGGGAATTCCTCGAGTTGTTCAGCACACATCTCCTCGTAGGGTATGTTAAACACGTCTAGGGTTATATATGGTAGAATACCACCTTCCACTTCAGGGATCACATAATCTCCAATGTCGAACGTTGCAGCCTCCTGAGGTCGTCTCAGACGAGACAACATGTCTTCACAGACATTATGGGCACCTTTAATATACTCAATCTTGCACCCATACTCAGCTATCAGTACTGCCAAATGTTGGACCTTAGTGTTTCGAACCTCTCCCACAAACAGACTCTTAAGAGGTTTATGGTCAGTAAACATGGTAAATTCAGCTCCAAATAGATAGGGGCGCCGTTTCTTCAGGGCATAGACCACAGCATAAGTCTCCTCAATAACTGGCCAATTCAACTGGCTATCCTTGAGAGTACTGCTCACATACTGTATAACCCTTTCGAGTCCCTGATCATCTTCCTGCACCAATATCGCGCCTATCGCATAAGAAGAAGCATCGGTATACAGACGGTACGGTTTTTGCAGATCGGAGTAAGCCAACACAGTCTCACTGCATAACAGATTCTTCAACCTGTCAAATGCATACTGTTGCTCAACACCCCACTCAAAATGTTTGTACTTTTTCGTCAGTTCTATTAGCGGCTTCACTATTTCTGCGTAACCTGGTACGCAAGAACGATAATAGCCTGTAGCGCCTAATATTGTCCTGACTCCTGCGGAGGTGTCATCGCATGGATGACTTCCACCTTCTGTTTCAGATATGTGATAACCAAGCAAATCCACGGATTTACTCGCGAAATCACACTTCTTCCATTTGAGCTGTAAATTGTGCTCACGCAACCGCTCCATTACGAGCGTCAAATGGTGAGCATGCTCTCGAGGACTTCTAGAATACATGACCACATCATCAACAAAAACATGACAAAATATTCCTACGTAATCGCGAAAAACGGCATTCATCACCCTCTGGAAAACTGCTCCACTGTTGCAATATCCAAACGGCATACGAGTCCACTCATACAAACCTTCAGAACAGACGAACGCTGTCTTCTCAATGTCTTAAGGAGCCATTGGTGTTTGTCAATACCCAGACTTCAAGTCCATTGTAGAAAACAGGGTAGCACCTCCCATGCTATCAAAAATGTCTGAAATATTTGGCAGTGGGTAGTTATCCCGAGGTACGACCTCATTAAGCTTCCTGTAGTTAATACAAAAGTGGGTCAACCCATCCTTCTTGGGCACCAAAGTAATCGACGATGCCCAATGTGACGAAGATGGTCGAATTACGCCAGCTTCCAACATTTCCTTAACTTGCTCACGAACAACATGAGCTTTCAATAATGGCATCCTATATGTGCGCTGCCTAATAGGGGGATGATTGGTAGGAATTGTACATTCAACTAATGGGTTCCTACCCAGTTCTTTGGGATGAGCAGTATCAAAATTATCGGCGTAGTCGTTTAAGACTTGCTCGATAACTTTGTAACCGGTTGTCTCCGTGATACTGGCTTCAGCATAGTTTCGATTCTGGTGCCTAAAGGGAATGTGTAGCTTATAGGTTTTCCCAAACCACTCCATTTCCCCTTTCTTATAATTAATCATCGCTCCACCCGCATGAAACGCATCATCCCCAACTAATCGCTCATGATTCATATTCTTAACTATCATGACAGGTATGGGCATAGCACCTTGAAACTTGACCTCAGTTTCGTCCAGGACTTCTATGGGGGAGCCGTTTACTGCTAAAAGTATCCTTGGCTTTTTCAAAGGTCTAAAGCCATGCATACTCTTCCAAATATCGCTCCTAATGAGCGATGTACTGGCACCAGTATCTACTAATACATCAACACTATGCTTACCGGTATAAACGCTGTGACCCAGAGTATCATCTAATAACAGCCGGACCAGGAACCGGTCGGTTGCATGTTCCCTCCGGCAGCATTTCCCAATCGGTGGCCACCGTCTGCCATGACTTCAGCATAGGAGCACCTTCTAGTGTCTCCTTCACTACCAACATGGTGGTGGCAGTCTACATTAAGACTATTGCGTCCATGGCCATCAACCACTTCTCCATAAGATTTCGAGCATCTATCGTATGCGACTGTGTCATGACCAGTCAGAACGAATCCGTCTTGATCCTCGTATTCGTCATCATCACGTAGTACGTTGGCTGCATGCTTGCGCAAGTTTCTCAAACCCCACGCTGGTGTGGTTTCGCGTTCTTCGGCGGCATTTATCTCCTCGAACTGAGGGCCATTTGTCTTCCCTCTCGCTTGGCCTACCGCGTAATATAGGCACTGAAAGTCTGTGTGGCCTTTGTCACCACATTTCCAGCAGCGGTCATCGAAAGTAGATCTGATATTCATTGCCTGCTGAAATTTTGGAGGCAGTGCGGGTCGGCGTTGTTCATGTATCTTCCCCATTGGTCTGTTACTGGGGCTTCTTGCTGAAATATGTCCAGTCTGGCCACAGTTCCAACACACTGTGGGCAGTCTGTGGATCGGAGCCTGCTGTGCCAGGGCATGTATTGGTGCACGATTGCAATCCCGACGAATGTGGCCTACTAGGCCGCATTGGTGGCATGTCTGGGTCTCCGTCCGTCTTGGTCCATTTTGATTCGTAGATCTCGGTGGTTGCATCATCTGAGGACACTGCCTTTTTGTATTCCCCTCTTGGCCACAATTATAACAAGTCAGCATTCTTCTACCTTTTTCCCGGGATGGGAACGGTTTCGTCGTCTGCAAGTCGGTTAGGAATTCAATTATCTGTTTTTGGATGCCCTTCATCATGGTGAACACGTCCTTGAGCATCTTGTCTTGTCGTTTCATGAGAGTTCTTTCTATATCAGCTAATTTTTCATCTAAGGGGATTCTATTCGGATAACTACATGTGGGTTGTGTGGGATGGGTAGGTGCTGTTGCTTGTCCCATGGCTCCTATCTCCATGTCTTCTTCTTTGGGATTGCGTGATAGGTGCATGGCACTCAGGAGGTCGTACAGGTCACCCTGTTGCTCCATGTAGAGGATAGCCTGTTCAAGTGTTGCCTTCCCTTTGATAACGACTTGCCTAGCAAGGGCGGTGTTGGACAGTGCACGTACGCATGTGTGGATCACAATCCGCCGACTATCCTCATTGTCGTTCAGGTATGCTGCTTCGGCCAGGGTTCGGAATTTCTGGTTAAACATATTTATTGTTTCACCGAGTTTCTGTCAGACAGTGCTTAGCTTGCACTTGATGCATTCTCCTTCGTTTGCGGAAACGAAGAATTTGATTATATGGGCGTGAATTTCGCCCCATGATATGGTGTTCCTGTCTTTGGTGGAAAGGAAGTTTTCTACTTCCTTGTGGGGTTGTCCACGAGATGTCCAGCTAGCTAGGTAAGCTGCATCGCTGGCTCGTGTGGGTTTCATCGAGTCAATAGAAAATCGACATGCCTCCAAATATTTGCTAACTTCCGCCGGAATCTGCCCATCGCAAGGCTGGATTGACCTTACGTGGTCTCAAAGCAAATCACGCTTGACGCATTCATCTTCCTGGTGTGTCGAAACGTTGGTAAACTCACGCATACTCTTTTGAAGATCTGAGGTCATGCGGTCGAATACCTCGATGACATTGGTGGCGGACAATAGAACTGGTGCTTGCGCCATCTTTTGGGATTCGGTTTCAATCAGGGATGTGCGGTTGCAGTTAACTATAGAGGCACGGTTAACGGAAGATGTACGGTTCTGATCCCTCTGCAAATCAAGAAAAGTGTCTGGATTTTGGGCAGTGGCGATGTATGTTTCTAGACCAGGTCCCTCTATGCTGAGTGGCTGATTGTAGAATAACTCGGACTCAGATAGTGCTCGGAGGGATGAACTTGGAATCATTCACTCTTATGTGTAAGAAATTTGAAAATTTATTTGAGTGATAGCTTCGAGGTCTCTGATGCCGTATGCGTTTCGTGTAGTGTTGTGATTTGGAATTTCAATGGTAACCTTGATAGAATGGTCTGCACGAAATTCTGTGTGTGTCGATCGGGTCACTTCGGTGTTGGCGCAGATAATGTCACAAAATTTCCTAATTGTTTCCTGTGTTTGTTGCACTACTTGTCTGGCGGTGGCGCTAATGTCGGTGTCCATGAAATGTTCGTATTGTACTCACGTTTTCAGAATTGCTGATTTTGATGATTCTAATCTGGACATAAATCCTGGCAGGTTCTCGCCACTGAAGATTTTCCACTCCTCTAAGACGAGAACTTACTATAAGATGATGGGACAATCTGACTGAGAAGAAGATTTCTCAGGTTCGGGAGAAAGGATGCTCTTTCTCTCTTGGTCACAGTTTAGAATCAATAGCGCAGAACACATTTGTAAGAATTACGAAAGATAATATATTCTTGATATAACACAACTTGTAACATCTGAGAATTTGGTAATACAGTATTCATTGATGACCTTATAAAAGATACGAATAAAGACTTATTCTATGCATACTATATATCTGATAATAACTTACAAAGATGGAAACTATGGAAGATTTACTGAACAGATACTAACACGTCTAAGCTCAGGAACATTAGATGGTAAAGCGAAAGTGATCCCGATTCTAGTCATCTTCTGCTTATAGGGCTAAAACAGGAAATTTCCTCTGATGGCTCAGCGACACTCTAGAAGAGAACTTGTAGAATTTGATTGGTCAGCATTAATTTGGACCAATCAACTGCTACTTTGATCTCTTCCCAAAGTGTTCTCAGAAGACTACCTACGTCACCGATGGGTGTCAAAGCTAATGAGCACTTGCCAATTAACTACAACAAAACTTGCTTTGACAACTCATCAGAGGTTCGAACTGCGGATAAAATCGGTTCAAACTACGTTCAGGAATTGTTTTGACAACTCATTAACTTTCTCGTTGCCAATCTCAATTACATAACACAAGTAACAAATATTACTAATCATAAGGGATATTTCGGATGGTTAACACTCATCATCCGCCATTTTGGATTGACCTACGGCACAAGCAAGTAGCAAGTGAGTGAGAAAACGGTCAGGCGACGATGACTATTAGTTTCGTGGGAATCCCAAGTTTAACCCCCAATTTGAGTAAACTTGGGAATTATTGCTTTCTTACAAAATACGTCTTCAAGATAAAATCTTACAAGCCTTGATAGATCAAACGCACATCCACTTCATTACAAGTGCTATGTGCCTTTCGCCCATCGAGGCCTTGCCGATCCGTCGCCAAGACACTCCAAAAGAGAATGTACTATTTGACAAGAAAAGAGTTATACACAATTACACAATTAGCTATCGACTGGTGCAATATGGGTAACAACAATGGCAGACACCAAGTCACATTCCAATTCAAACCTAGATATATCTGTAACTGGATTTTATCTCCGTATAATAGTGAAATTTGGATAACTATTCTTTATCAGGTAAGCTCAGTAACTAATTCAGTCAATATATTGTCAAAATAACTTCCTTCAACTAATTATGAAAATATATTCATGCTTATCCACGATCCCAACATGATCATGTTATTTTGTCAATTCCTATTATTACTGCCTGTATACAAAGGTGTCCGTCCGGTACTCGGACCGTCCGTCTGTTCGTCCTATTCCTTCAATATATCCTTCCCATATATGCCTATATAAATCATACATGGAGTTAGTGCGTCAGCGTACTCACTGATAAATATTACATTTAAATAGCACAGATCAGTAAGGACTGCTGCTTTTCGGATACACAATGAAACGTAAACAAGTACAAGGTTTATTACAAAGCGTACCACATAAATATTGCGTAATGCGACCAACCTCGGGCCTATATTAGAATACCACTCGCATTAGACAGGTACGCTGGTCCTACATTAAAATGCTAATCTTAATACAGAGGCTAAATATGAACGATGACGTATTAATACTAAAACATATTTGAGTGACGTCACAATCATACAAGATGCATTCATTAAAGATATATACAGAAGAGGGTCTTAAGGCTCGCCAGATCAGAGGTCATCTAAGCTGCCACAACTTGAAGAAGCACTACAAACCATCAAATGCTTTCGGATAGCATTGCAGTGGATCCCCTCACACTGTGGAGTCCAAGGAAATGAGGAAGCAGACAAGATGGCAAAGGTGGGTGCAGAAGAGAATCAGACAGAAAACATGGTTACCCATACAGAGATGAAGACTATCATCAAGTCACTCTATAGAACACCTCAATCAGAAGATGCCTACCATCATCTCTCGAGGCCAGAGCAAGTGACCATTTTTCGTCTCAGAACTGGACATAACAGACTAAACCAACACATGTACAGGCAGTTCCACCTTACGGCATCGCCCGCTTGTCCTTGTGGAGAAGCAGAACAGACCACAGAGCACATCCTTCAATGTTGCAGTACGTATCAGCAGCTGAGAGATGAGATCTGGCCTTTGTCAACCTCTTTTCTTGAAAAGCTGTATGGGCCTGTGGAAGAACTGCATAACACCACAGATTTCATCTTGAGAACGGCTCTCCAAGTGTGATACCAGCGATCGAAAAGAAGAAGAAGAAGAGGTCATCTGCAAACATCATTCTCGGTCGGTACTTATGATTTTGAGGCTAGCTACTTCCCCAAGACCATCCGATCCAGATCCGGATATTTACAATGCGACCACTCGTTTGGCTACGTCCCCTAATTATTTTCACGGCCCTTTATGCCTGTCAGTCATCATTGCCACATATCAATAGATCCGCATCTCGAACATTGGCGACTGTATAAGCGGCTGTTCTGATTGGCTTCGAGGAGGCACGTGACCATGCATTTTACCACGTTCCCTTCAGGTTTTCCCCACGCTCCTTTACACCAGTCCATCATTGCAACACATCAAGATCTGGAGCCCCAAAATATGGCGACGGGATGAGCGGCTGGTCTCATTGACTGAGAGAGTGATGACTTCATCGATATTTGAACTAGGCCACGCCGAAATTCTTTCCATCCAGAAAATACTCGAATCCGCATGGACGAGAGCCATCCAATAGAATTCACTCTTGGCCGTTCAGATTAGAGTAATTGGTGACGGGGGGGGGGGGTAGTGGGCGTGGTCTGATTAAAATCTTGATCACTAAACGGTTAATAGTAAGGGCACTTCCTGATGACACCTTGACTAGTAACAATCTGTTGTCAACCGTGATCACATTTTATTAACAATCGGTGCATAAGCACGTCGGGGTGGCCACTGTGCCATTGATGAATCCACCTTTGGCCATACTCCCCGGTTAATTGTGGATAGGTTCCAACCATGCTCTGCGAGTGCTGTGGCCGATCTGTATGCTCTAGATAATGGGTTCCCAGAATTCCAATTTTATGGCACTATAGATGACTATGGCAGCGACAGCGACCTGTCAAGCTAGTTTCAAAATACTCAACAGAATAGTTATTAAATAGCGAAAACATCCAATTCGTACAGCTTGACGGACTGTTCCTAGGATTTACGACGGAGTATTTCCGTCAATTAAGACCGTCACGCCAACGTATAGGCGACGTAGTTGATTATGACGCCAATACTTTAGTGGATTCATCCAGTTAGAAATAACGCTAGCTATTGACCAAAACAAGTGCACAGGTACCTCTTCTAGCCATGACGACTGATTTATGATTATAAAGCAACTCTTTTATCCTGACACTCAAGATTTTGGGGTGCATATTCGCGGCAGAGTGCCTGGAGAGGGAAATGTTTTATTCATTTGGAGGCTTAAATTATGGGCCTGGATGAAATGAGTCGAAGTAGGTCTTGGCTTGTGATGGTTTTATTACGTATAGATTGATATGGTTTTTTGTGTTCTGAAATTGAACTAGAGACACGCGTCCCTAGTTCAACTACGAAAAATTATGATGGTGTGCGTGGGGAGAAATCAGCATGTGCTGAGCTCTGTTTTGTTATCATTACGTTGGGGAACCCACTTTGGGCTTCCCGGGCTGTTCAGTTAGGATAGTTTTGTTATCGGGCATTCAACTGTGAATGTGCCCTTTTATCAGACTCACTATTATATATCCTAAGTATAATTGTATAATATAATGTCACCAAGTAATTAAATATAGATAGTAACATGTATGTATTCATTCTTGTTACACCATGTGACATTTACTTTTTAATACAATTGTATGGGAGACGCGGTTATAAGACCTGTCTTATCGCGCTACCTCTAAGACAAAAAATAAATTTTGTTTAAACCAATTAAAATATTGATGACGTTCTCACTCTCTCAGACAATCAGAAAATGTGTATTCCGCGATGCACCATGTGATCCCGTGACCTCGATTTTTTACCCGTTGACCCAACATAAATTTTTTTTAGCCGGTCATAATATGAATGTATGTTCCAAGTTTTGGTGATTCTACCGTATAAGTTTCCAGAGTATCGGACTGTCAGACCGACCAACCGACCGACCGACGGTCCGACTGACCGACCGACCGACCACATCAACGACTGACTGAATGACCTGCAGACAAACAGACAGACAGTTAGAGGCACACACAACGCACGCACGCACGCACGGGCAGCCGGCGCCAATCTCAGTACATGTCTAAGATTTTACCATATTAGCGTAATTATACAGAGTGTTTCTATTAATAAACACAATGTATATATGTTTGTTTACCCCCTGAGTATCTTCAGAGGTAGAGTGTAGAGATATACATATCTTAGATATAGACCGGTTTGGATGCATGGTACGTGTGGGATATGTGTTGGGTACGTCTAGGTTACGTGTAAGGTACGTGTGGGGTACGAGTAGGGTATGTATTGGCTACGCATGAGGTACGTGTGGGGTATGTGTTAGTACGTGTGGGGTACGTGTAGGCTACATGTGGGGTACATGTGAGGTATGTATGTGGTGCGCATTGGGTACATATTGGGTGTGTGTCGGGTACGTGTGGGGTACGTGTGGGGTGCGTGTGGGGTACGTGCATGCTACGTGTGAGACATGTGTGGGCTTTGTGTGGGTACATGTGGGGTATGTATGGAGTGCGTATTGGGTACGTGTGGGGAGCGTGTGGGGTACATGTGAGGTACGTGTGAAGTCCATTACGATACTAAAATTTATTCAAGTAACTGATGTTTGCCTAAACATTAACTACATAGAATAATCAATGCGTCGATAGAACGCTCACTAAGCCATATAGATATATTCTTGATCGATACTGGGTCTACTTTTTTTCTTGCAAGCTATATAGCTAGTCGATGAATTGGTTTTCCGCGATATCTTATTTCACATTATACAACTTCTGAATATCTCGAAACTCCATACCTTGGGTAATTGGATCATATGCTCTGAACAGATGACCTGCATAGCGATTATGAATGCACTCTTGGTCATTCTAACAACTTTCTCTATGAGCAAGGCTTCGATATATACCAGTAAACCTCTCAAAAAATAAATAAGACATATTACATCACCATTTTACTCGCAAATGAATTGGTCGATTTTATATAAACTACAATGGGCCTCAAGTGGTTAACTTTATACTACTACCATTGCCTCTAAGGATAAGAGAGCATTGTAATGAACCTTTCCAGTTTTAGTTATTCCTTCCCATCTCTAGCTAATAGGCCGGATATATCTGTAGCAAACCAATCTTTCAGGCTGTCAAAGGTATCTCACTTGTTTCCAGAGTAGTTTTTACCGTAGATTTCAAATCTGCCCAGTGTCTAAAATGTGAAATCTGGGCTCAGGGAACCTGATTCCTATCATTAGAATATATTTAGTATTTAAATTTGAGAATTATGTCACATGATCATCAAAATCACCATTTTCGTTTTGTTGAATGATACC
>JAVVLW010002999.1:0-25000 GCA_034401795.1 Chaetoderma sp. LZ-2023a
CACGAACACTCACGCGCACGCACTCACGCAACAACACACGCAGCAACATCTTCTCCAAACTTGGTGGGACCATGTGCTCCCGAACACGTATGCCGATTGTGTGGCTAAAACGCAACAACTTTCAGCAACTTTGTTTTCAAAATAGACAATAACTCTAATGGAACGGTCTTTTCTGAACTTGGGTTAATGCGTGTCTGTGGGGTCCAGAAGACGTATGCCAATTTACTGTCAAAATTAAAACGTAAAAGCAACAGCTTTCAGCAACATTGTTAACAAAATAGACACTTTTCACCTCACGGCGGCCCGACTGAAAAATATATCAACGACATGGGCATATTGGACAAATTTGTCATTTTTTATTAATACGATAAATTCCTCCATGGAAACAAACTTTTCAGGCAGTACCCCGTGGGAAACTAAGGAGATATGCATTGGCATCTAATTAGAGTCCATGGGGAACTAATACTCGACAGATTAGCAACAGCATATTTGGTTGTTCCATGATGGAACCACCCAGCAGTATATCGTTAGGTCATCGGGCGTATTAATCAATGCTCACCTTATTGTTCCAATTTGACCAATGCCACGCGATACGGGAGACACCATTTTCATGTAGTTTCCAGAGAGCTACACAATAAGCTGTGACATAGCTGGGTGTGGGTGTGGTGTGTGTGTGGGGGGGGGGGGCGGTAACATATGGTTAGTACATTGTAAAGCAACATCAACCTGAGAATGACCGGAAGAACGATATTGTCCAGGTAGCGTCCAGTCAAAGCTACAAAGTAGCATCTGTGTCGTGTCCCTATGGGAACTACACAATAAATCGTTGAATAATACAGTCATATGGGCATTGTGCCCAAGTGGGAAAAGCCGTATCTATGTCGCCCGCCCACCCTACCCCATGGAGAACTACATTATTATTATTATTATTATTATTATTATTATTATTATTATTATTATTATTATTATTATTATTATTGTTATTATTATTATTATTATTATTATTATTATTATTATTATTATTATTATTATCATTATTATTATTATTATTATTATTATTATTATTATTATTGTTATTATTATTATTATTATTATTATTATTATTATTATTATTATTATTATTATTATTATTATTATTATTATTATTATTATTATTATTATTGTTATTGTTATTATTATTATTATTATTATTATTATTATTATTATTAGCTTCAGCATCTGTATGTCATTCTGGTGCGAAGTTCCCAAATAACAACTGTCTTCACGTGTTTGACGTGCGTGGTACGGGCAAAGTAAGTAATAGAAATACCGTATTAGTAGAGATACTTCGTCCAAAGAAGCAAACTAAGTCTTCATTTCGTAATAAAAGCATAGAATGTGGTATATAGATTCCAGAATAAGTCTCTATCAGATATGGATCCAAGACACCAAGAAAATACGTTCTTCACTTGGTATAACCTGTATAACCTAAATCCAATATGGCCGCCACATAAATGATAGCTATTTTTTACTATGTTATGCTTTAAAAAGGCACGTGCACATTTTATACCTACCAGGACAGTGCTATATATGTTGTTATTAGACAGTCCCGTATATTTCCAGTATCGTCCTAGTCATTGCCGTCTTTATGGCCGTAGTGAAATGTTGCATTTTAACGATTCACTAAGAGGAATGTATGCATGGTTAGCATCAACACAGAGGCTTCAGTTGTCGGGATATTATCAATGGATTTGTGCCCTCGCGAAAATAGCTATTGTCGGGATTTTCAGCACGTTTTCTTCCCAGACTTTGAGAAGAACACGGAACATCGAGTGTCGTTGAATTCTTAGGAGCAATATGGGAATTCTGTCGGCATCAATATTTCTCAGTAGAATTCCCGTCCCAAAAGCCAGTCATAATTCTGGGATGTTTAGCTAGTTGGCGACACAGCTAGGGCAACAGCATCGGTCTCCATTGTGTGAATGTTTACTTTTGAGTGCCCATTCTGCACATAGTAAGAATATCCTGCTGTTAGCTTCTTCATGGCTACACGGTTGTAGTTTACTAGTATCATTTTATACATGTGTAGACAATACTTCTGTGTTGAATATCATAACAATTTATGTTACATCTGGTGGTAGTGATTTGGTCACGCACTCTGTCAAGTAGAGAAAAGGCTCCTCTTTGTTGGCATCAACCCAGAAAGGTGGTGTTCATTTGACAGGCATGTGGTTATATCGGAAGCATGTCCACGTTTCTCTGTTTGTTTGAGGCTTGCTGGCACGTATCTTTCCCACACAATATCAACATTACAAGCGTTTACGTACCCTAGGCGCGAATATTGTCATAGCATATTTAATTAATGTTTTGCACCTTTGGTTGGGATTGGCATATGCACAATAACATCACCGTCAAGGATCTTGCCATTCATAATGGACCTTTCCAGTATATTCATCCGTCATATGATGGCATAAACAACTACGCGACGCGTAGGATGACGCCATAATCAATTACAGCATGAATGGCTCGATTTAGTCCGCCTTAAACGCTTAACGACACGCTGTACGAATCCTATGCCTTTACTATTTAATAAACATTCTGTCGAATATTTTGAAACTAATTTGACTGGGCGCTTTTGCTGATATTCAACAGCTTACCTGTATAGTTTTCTGGAAATTGAGTCAGTGAGTTTAGGGATCGATCGAGCCCAGCGCTAGCGAAGTGTGGTTTGAACTTAGCTGGAGATGAGTGTGCCATAGCTAAAGCTGGAAATGTCCATTGGAGTCAACCCTGTAAGTCTCACTTTGGTCCAATATCTCCATACATACGAGCGATGACGAGCGTGTGTGATTCTCGTATTCGAAGAGTTCAGATAGATTCCCTTCCCGACATTGAGAAGCCATGTAAAGCATGGAGAGCAGAAAGCGGTTTTTCCCCAAGAATATCTAACAATATCAACAATATCTAACATGCAGTATTTACTTTGGATGGACGTTTTATGATGTTTTATGATGTTTCGTTTCATTTTGAGCTGGTCTATCTCTGAATTTTTCTTCGAGTCTGGCCACCTCCGACCAGCTCCCATCCACTTTAAGAGTGCTCATGGATTTTGTGTCAAGCCGACAGCACTCCATCACCCTATCTCCTGATTCAACTGTTCATGCCATTCATCAAGGGCCATAGACGAGAAATTGTGAGACGTCTTTTGAGCAGTTAAACGACCATTCATGGCCTCAGCATAAATGCGAGGGCGCTTGTGGGAACATACATGGATCAAGATCTACTGCTTGAAATGAACGTTGAGATCGATAATGCTAACATGGTCATCCCGTCCTGTTAGTGTTACATGGCTGGCACTGACCATTGATTCTGATCAGCCTGACGTTGTAACATATGTGCTTCTTCTACAAGTGCATCCCAACACCCAGTCTAATGGAGGAATCCTGTTTTAATTATGCCCCACTCACATCTAGCTAAACTCCATCAATGCTTTGCCCGTATTGGGATCGATCGATCCGTGTACTCTCCGATTCTCAATCTCCAAAACTATACAGGTACGTTGTTGATTATTTTGAAACTAACTTGACCGAGTGCTGCTGCCTATGGCAGCAACACCGGGCAATCAAATTAATTTCAAAATAATCAACAGAACGTTTATTACATAGTAAAGACATACAATTCGAAGAACTAGATGGACTGTTAAGCGTGTATGATGGACTAAATCGCGTCATTCATGACGCAATTGATTTTGACGGCAGCCTACATGCCGCGTAGTTGATTGTGAAGTCATATGATTTGACTCCATTGCGCCATTGACCTAAGAAAATTACATATACATCAGAGAGTCAGAAACTATTGATATTCTCACCCTCGATGGCGGCCATCTTGGATCTAAACAAATAAGATTGCTCGCGGAATGATTTGTTTGGGGTCTTGAATTTATCGTGCATGGCCAGTGCCTGCCCAGGTGTTCATCAGCAGAATTTCGTGTTTTATCACAAAGTGAACAAGCATTCTACTTCGCTGCTCTATTACATGAAAATCATTAATTAACCAATAGTAAATACATACGTTGAATTAAATGACACAACAATTAATTACAATCAAACATGCTTATAAAGATGTGTGCCACTTATAAAGCTAAAACATGACTGTTCTGTAGTTGATCTAAAGACGAATAAGAGCGTTATTGTTCACATAACAGCAAAACCTGTCCAGAGCGGACATTGTGCGGGCCATCAACATATACTCACTAAACATAGATGGTGAGTTAATACTCCAATCTTCAAATCTATACAAGAAAATTTAACTTTTCTTATCGAAAATTTGTAATAGCAGACTAAGAGATTATCACTAGAGTGTCTGGCTTGCCCGGCATTCCAGTGGTAAATTTTCAAAAATTGTATACGCTTTCTTTGCAAATGAATATTTCTAAAGACCACTGCAGATGCCGTTTTTGGCAAGGTTGATTTAACAATCAAGCTTACCAAAAACGTCATCCTCAGCATCGTCCTATAGCACGGTCCTCGTCCTTCCGCTCCGCTCCCGTATCGAGGGGTTTTTTTTCATTTCAATTGGTTTTATTAGCCGCTTACACCTAAATGTATTTGGGCCATGACTCTATCTATGAGGTGCTTCCCCAAAGCGGTACGAATCTCCCCCAAGGGATTGTAAAAGTAAAAGTCAAAATTGACCAAAATCAAGATTTAAGATGTTGCTAGGGGGTGGGATGCCTGCTGCTGCCTAATTAGCTGTTGTGGGCGGGTGCCAGTGTTGTATGCCGTGTAAAGGAAGGGTGGGAGGGGGAATTACTTTATTTTTCTAGGAGGTGGGGTGGATTGCAGTCTGTGAAATTAAATCTAAAAACTGAAATCAAGAAAAGAAATTTGAAATAAAAAATATTAAGAGATGAAACTGAAAGATAATACTATCAAATAAGAATAAGTAACTTAAAATAATAGCATGTGATTAAATAAACAAGAAACGGGGGAAAATTTAACTTATTTTGGGATTAAAAAGGGCCTACTAGTCACATCGTCAAGTTGCTAAAAATCCTTTCATACTCATGATAAAATGTTGATCCAGCGCTGGACAAAGGAGAACAAAGCAGAACAACAGAATCTACACCAAAAGCAAAGCCACGTCAGCCATGATTCCCGTGCCCAGTTTTCGTGTTTCCAGCGCCACACACCAACACCCACATTTGCGTCATTGCATCATCGGGCGAGTAGTCACCAAGAACACAGCAGCGTCTTCACACAACCAACGGCATCTCTTCAGGGCGGGTTGATTGCGGGTCAATCATAAGCCAGTCTAGGGTAGCACGTGGAGCCGATCCCAGATCCGGTGCAGAGCGTCCTGGCCTCAATCCGTCTTCTTTCTCTCCTTCTCTCCTTTTCTCTCTTCCTGTATCGAGTACCGCGCTTGTAGGCTATTGATGTCTGCGCTAAGTTCGCGAAGCTTCATAAATATTAATTTACTGGCGTCAGTCCACTTCCGCCAATGAAATTGTTTGATAAGAAATAAAGGAAGTACACAAATTTACACATGTGCGTAAACCAAACTATCGTTTTTTTGGCTACCGATAACTAGTCTACACGTTTTCTGTTCCGCAGATAACTTGTTTAAAGCAAAACGATTGCAAACTTTCGCAAATATCTCTTTCCAGTTTAACAGCGTCGCAATCGGGGTTAATTTTGTGATTGTAACTAGGTCACTGGATGAAGTTTCGCCTATCGCGTGAAGCAAGCTGGAATCTGATTGGTGGACTCCAACCGGCTTGTAATGTTACGTGACATGGCAAGAGATCAACGAACCGCAAGTATGGTCACTTACAGCGGAGCTATGTGCGTGGGCGTATGCATCTGCAGTAATTATGGGGAAATTTCCATTTGCAAACCAAGCGAATACAATTTTTGAAGATTGACCACTGGAATGACTGGTTAATACAGCTCTTGTCTATGGTACATAGCGTGTGTAGTCAAATTAATGTAGTTCATTAAGAGGTGTAGTTGTACGTCCACCCACCTTAAGAACCACAATCTCACTTGGCGCTAAAGCTGATGTCCATTCTATAGACAGATTTAACTGTACTTTATTCTCTTTAATTTAGACAGGTGTTGATCTCTTAGTGACCTGTCAACGATGTGGGGGATTAACAATCGACCATGGAGTTCCAATACATCCATCTTTAATAGCATCATCAATGGAAGCCGCATTAACAGCTGGTTAGTTAATACTTTACAGTAAATATCTATCCGCAGCCCTTACAGGGAAGATGGTGTTGAATTCGTGAGTGCGTACGTGTGTGCGTGCGAGTCTGCGTGCGTGAGCTCATGCATGCGTGTGCACGTGCGTGCGTGAGTGTGTGCGAGCGTGTATGCGTGTGCGTATGCAATTTGCATAAATTTGGAAGAGATCTGCTCTAAATTGGCAAACATTTACAGTCCGACTAAGGGGACAGAATTGGTCCCGACAATGACTAAGCCACTAATAAGCCAAATAATAATGTCACAGGGTTCAAGACAAATAACAAGTCGCTATAAATACAAATCTCGGATTCTCGCTACATAATTATATTATTACAAAAATGTATGTTTGACAACGTTTTCCCTTGCAAATTAAACAGAAGATATGATTGGACATATTGTCACCTGGGCGCGTGAATTATAAAAAATATCCGTCATAATAAAAAGGGCTTCTTATCAGCTGGACCCAAGAATACTCATGGGCCACAGGCAAACCTGTGGCCTATAATGCTCCTCATCATTATCGGGAAGATCAATGTGACACTGCGTCATATCTGAGAAAAGATTGACAGTTTCGCTGGAACCTACCAGAATGGGTTTTAATTAGGACGTAGCTGTGCAGACATAGTAGGCGCAGCGAATGCTCTGGTCAGTGGTCATGTCCAGACTTTCATCAGATGGACATCGATTCGACATGCCACGGAACTTTGACACCATGACACGATCAAAGATGTTGAATGTACTACATCACGCTGGCTGCAATGGCGATAAATTGTGACTGGTAAGACCAGACTGTTATTGACAAATACAAAGTTGACAGTGCGAGCAAAATATGTGGAGTCTACAGCGTTCGAGGCATCAACAGGTTCTCCACGGGGAGATTCCCTCACTCAGGTGTTGTTTACATATTACCCTTGCTCCAACCCTAACATCTGTGCGCGAGCACACTACAAGACCAAACCCACCAGTATCTAAACTAGGCCTGCCACTAGAGGCGGACTACGCAGACGATGTAGAATTCATCAATGAGGAAAAGAAGCCTCTCAAGAACCTTCTTCATTTAGCCACAGGACAACACGAGAATGTGAATCTCTTCATGGACGAAATTAAGACTGAGCTTACCCCTGTACACCTATCAACGACAGACGAAGTCAGTGACAAAGGTAGGAGATTACATCGTGGGAATGAATGGAAGAAGGGCAAAATCTAATCTGCAGCTCTCCATATTATGTCATGGGAAACATTACCTTCCAGTCCATTTGGACACTGTGGATCAGTGGATCACGGATCCATCTGGGCAATAACCACTTGTATGTCTGATGGGAGCTGTGTATCACTGATGCTGTGTAACTGTACCAGCTGGGCAGCTCCGAAGGCAACTCTAGACAATATTTGTGCCTGTAATCGCACACACCTTCGTACTATAACCCAACATTGCTGGCAGGACACTATAATATCCAATGATGTACTATACGCTATGTGCAATACAATCCTACTGTAATTGAAGATGGCCGAACAAGGATGGTTCGTGGTTTCACGTCTGAAACCTATCAAGTAGTATATAAATTAGCATTCATAAATCAGATTCCACTGCAACCCCACTGCAGCAGATAAATCAAGGGGCATGCCAATGCCACCCACACCAACCCCCAGGGTGGCTCTTAGATCTCAGAGGCAACTCAGAATCATAAATTCTAGAGCCACCATGGGGAATCAAACGCCACTGCAGGAGATAAATCAAACTCCACTGCAGGAGACAAATTAAACTCCACTGCAACTCCACTGCATGAAATAAATCAAGTGGTATACCAGAGCCGCCCCACCTCCCAGGCCGGACCCACTGAACCAAACCCATAAACTCAAACTTGTCCAAACTCCATTTAGAGATAGAAAGCCTAGGTGTGTATCCACGAGATGAAGAGAGTATTTCGAGAAGTGACAATGCTATTTCCGCTTGGCCTTATCAGCCCAGACATGTATGCAGATGGGTTGGCAACTGTCCATTCAGGGTCGCCTGACAACCCAACTCCAGTTCCACTCATGAAGCCCACAGCCACGGCTGAGAAGCCAACTCCGGCTCCACGTAGGAAGCCCATCAAGATTCCTAAGACGTCAATCCAGCTCCACGCTGGAATCCCACAGCCATGGCTGAGAAGCCCACTCCGACTCTGCATAGAAAGCCCATCCAAGTTCCTGAGAAGCCACCAAAGTTAGAGGACTTCCAGGAAGATCAGGTTCCAGATTTTGTGAGGAGCCTGTGCGCCATCCAAAACTATCTTCGGGAATGGGTATTTCCCCGGCATGGGGAAAAAGATCCAGCGACTTTCTTAGATAACACCTAGGACAGTATTGAGAGAACACTTGTTGAGGAAATCATCGACTTGAAGGGGGTGAAGTTCTGCCTCTCTCTCTCTCTCCGACCCACTCTCCACAAGGAGAAGACTGGTGGGGAGGAGGTCACCACAGACCCCATATTTTGGTCTTAGCAGCATGTGCTCCTGATGGAAAGCAACATTGGCGTGGCTGTGAAGGAGGCCAAATCCAAGGTGCTGCAAGGCATTGAGAACTACACTCGCGAGATGTCTGGATGAGCAGTAGACCAGGTTGAGGCAAAATACCTCAACATTGCTAGATACCAACCACTCCGTCGAGGTCATACATTAACACCCCAGCTTCCATCAGAGGAAAGCGTACAATGGTCAGTGTTAAGAGCAGGGATGACCATTGTCTGTGCTGGTCTCGCCTGTCCTCGAGATTTCCAGCAGCTGACAAAACAAGTCGGCCAGCTAAGTATGCAGAGCACTGGGACAGCCATGACTTCTGCTGGTGTGGATTCTCCTACACCACTCTCCCAAGTAACGTGAGTTAAACGACAGAACGGTCTGGCCATTAATGTCTTCGGACATGATAAAGGTATTTACCGACTACAGCTGAATGAGGCTGATCCCAACATTCCGAGGACGAATCTACTGCTTCTTGAGAAGGATGGCAACACTTTGCTTGGATCCAAAATCTGAATCGCCTGCACTATGATCAGAGTCGGTATGAAGGGAGAAAGCACTATGAGCGATGCCTCAACTGTTTTTCTCGAGAGAACTTACTCACTCAGCAACGGGAAGGTGGCGGTGCCAGGCCAATGCCCATAACGATGGCTACAGACGATAAGCAGATGTTGCAATTCATCAACCGCCACAAACAGCTCAAGGTGACATTTATCTTCTATGCAGACACAACAGCATGAGATCTGTAGCGTCTCCTATATAGTTGTCCACTGCAATTGTGTTAGTGAACCACCAATGATGTGTCGAGGAGAAGATGCGTCTAAGCACTGTCTCGACCAAGTCGCAGAGGAAGAGAAGAAGTTAAAGGCATGTTCCACAACCTGCGTGGGTATGATTCTCAACTCATCATGCAGACCATATCTAGGACAGAGGGTCCAATAAACTGTATCCCCAATACCATGGAGAAGTGCATCTCCTTCAATCTCCACAGCCTCTGGTTTATCGACTCAGCCCAGTTCCTTCCAGCATCCCTTGACAAGCTGGCAGCTAGTAATACCACATTCCTGCTCACACAGCAGTATGAGCCTAATGCTTGTTTGCATAAGCTCCTGCTTCGCAATGGTGTGTACCCATTTGAGTACATGGATGGGTGGAATCGGGCCAATGAGATCTCTCTGCCGCCACAGTATGCCTTCTACAGTAAGCTTGCTGGGGAGAGATATCTGACAATGACTACAACCATGCCCAGGCTATCTGGACCGGATTCAAGAAAATATGTGTGGAACTAGAACTACACACCGACTATGACATGCATCTCTTCGTGGAGAAAGGACGCAGAGGTGGTATATCAATGGTTTGCAAGTGATGTCAAGGCCAACAACCCCCAACATCCTCGACTATGATACAACCCAACCGCCAAACCACATTATGCACCTGGATGTTAACAATCTCTAGGTCTTGGAAATAAGCCAGCACCTACCAACTGGGGGGGGGGGGGCGGGGGGTTGGGGTTTCAAGTTAGTTGCTAACTTGCCAGCCAAAGAGATTACACAACGGCCCTACGATGCTGAGTTATATCATGGAGATGGACCTGGAGTACCCACAAGAACTACATGACACACAGGGAATGCTTACCCACTAGCGCCTGAACGGATGAAGGTGAAAGAGGAGTTGCTCTCAGAGCATAAGACCAATGCGTGGTTTCCATAAACCACAGGCCCAGATAAACTAGTACCTAATCTTAGAGACAAAGAACGCTATGTTCTCCACTATCACAACCTGAATTTCTACCTCAGTCTGGATATAAGGCTGAAGAAGGTTCTACGCTTCAAGCATTCCCCGTGGATGCAGCCCTACATCAGATTCAACATAGAGCTCCGAGAACAGGCCACAGGCGACTTCGAGAAGGATCTCTACAAGTTGATGACCAATGCTGTCTTCGGCAAGACAATGGAGAACCTATGCAAATGGGTGGACATCAACCTGGTCTGGGAATTCAAGGAGGACAGGCTGTGCTGATTCATCGCCAAGCCCCACTGCATGTGAGTGAACGTGATTGATAATGACCTAGCCGCTCTCCACATGTACAAAACTAGCCTTATGCTGAACCGGCCAGTTTGTGTGGGTATGTTCATCCTCGACCTCTCGAAGCACCTCATGTATTACTTCTACTACAACGAGCTGAAGCCCGAGTATGCTGCCCACTGTGAGTTCGTGTACACGGACACAGACAGCCGCCTGTTGGAGGTCCAGACAGAGGAAATATACGCTGGTATGACAGTAAGGAGTGACCTCTATGACACAAGCGACTACCCGGTAGCGCACCCACTATACAACACCACCAACAAGAAGCTCCTGGGCAAGATAGAGGATCAGTGTGCTGGGATTCCCAAAGAAGGGTTTGCCAGGCTACGTCTGAAGATGTATTCCATCAAGCGCTCGGATGAGCAGAAAATCAAGAAGGCAAAGTGTGTGCATAGGGCTGTGGTTTGACAGATCCACCATGAACAGTACAAGGAATGCCTCGTCGAGCAAAAGGTCTTCCACCATGGTATGTGTATGCTGTGCAGTGAGGGTCACCACATCTACGGATCCACCAGAACAAGAGCTCTCTCTCAGCCCTCGTGACACCAAGCAGTGGATCACCCCAGATGGTTTTAACACCTTAGCCAATGGACACAGGGATGCTGTCACTGCAATGGATGCATTTATCGATTAGCTGCCACTTTAGGTGTTGGTAGCTGAGTGTCTGTAAGGACCAGCTGAAGCTCTTCTCGCACAAATGGTCGCTTGGAGCTGCATCGCCGAGTAAGCCAGGTAATACAGTATAGGCTGTCCTGATGACTCCACATACCTGTCGAGTCTGTGTACCTCAATCGACCAATTAGGATCGGTTACACATTGTCGCCCACCTTCCAGCTCACTAGGCTCATATGGTGGCGTTTAAGCTGTGTTTATAGAAATGCTATGGAGATACCTTAAATATGATGGAGTATATACATCAAAACGAAGCGGTTGAACTCACGACCTCACATCGCGTGGATCCATAGATAGCGAACCAGGGCATCGGATAAAAGTCTGTGCTCTTTGACATTATCTGTAAGCTGGCTGACAGCTGAGCACTGCACAGCCTCAGCTGGCCTCTGCCCTATCTAGTGAGTGACCTCCATGTTGGATCCCTCAACTACAATGGGTAAGCCTCATACCCATACTCTGAAACGATTGCCAGGAGCCACCATCTCTTGAGCATACTGGTTTGGGAACAGTCTCTCTGCCAGGGTCAGGTTCCACTGCTCGATGATTGCTTGAGCATAGTGATGACCAACTTCGACTCCTCTAACCGCTACACTATGTTTGCACATGAGGGTCACATTCTCCTCTCTGAACTCCCTACCATGATCTAATCTTTGCCACGCAAGCACCCTCAGAGAAGGGTGGCTTGTCTACGAATCCATGAAAGTTACGGCTCTTGACCACATCATAGAGCCACGCCATGCTATATAGTATGCCTTAAATGTTCAGTGGTTCAGATGAGCGTGCATGCCATAGCAACATATGGAAGCCTTGGCGAACTGGGGTATCAGCTTTGCTGACTGTAAGATGGGAGAGGTGGAGCAAAAAAGACATAACCAAGTGATGGAGAAGTTGTCCATGAAGAGGTTTGAGTACAGCTCGAGCAGCTGCACCAAAGGGTGGCAGTAATGTGCTCAGGCTACCCAGAACATCAATGAGGCAGATGAGAGTTTCGATGAGTACTATCCGAGCCAATGCTCGACTATCAGGAATTGGCAGCTCAGAAGACGTGGAGGCCATGCTAGTGGTGGCTGTTGGTGGTACTGTGATGACAGGAATCGTGATCTATGTGCGCGCAAGCTGAATATCAGCAGTGTGTGATACACACACCTTGGCATAGGCGAAGTACAGCAACATCATGCCACCTGCACAAGTTCCTGCTTGCTCTCCGAGCAAGTTCCCCACATAAAAGCTGAGCTGGTTGCCATTGTTAGCTGGGATGTCCCTACCTCTAAGATCATACTGACCATCGAGTGCCAACCCGAGATCCTTGTGCCCACTGCTTAGATGGAGTAGGGCAATACAACTTCGTTTTCTGTCGATAGAGACAGCAATCAGCCAGATCGCGTTCCTCACTGTGAATATTGGTCCCAGCCACCACAAGTTTGAAGTCATCTAGCTTCCCCACATTCTAAATCACCCATCCATTCTGAACCAGGACTGCTACAATCTGAAGCACCTCGTTGCAATGTCAACTCCAGCCCCTGGTTAGCCATGGCCTAGACCTGCTGGTGCTCTCACCCTACATGTAGGACTCGATGTACTTCCCAGCCACAGCGAGAGGGTTCTCATCATTGATACCAGGGAGAATGACTGTCAGGCTGTCCTACTATGGATCCACGCGATGTGAGGTCGTGAGTTCAACCACTTCGTGTTGATGTATATACTCCATCATATTTAAGGTATCTCCATAGCATTTCTATAAAGACAGCTTAAACGCCACCATGTTCTGTATGGTTCTCCACCAGATTGCCTTCCAGCGGAAACCACTACACACTCACAAGCATGAGCATACAGTCAGGTCCGTGGCCCCGATGGTGCCCGCAGGCATAAGAATACCATCCATTATATGAATAATGGGACTAATTCATAACATCAACACCATTCATGCTAGTGTGGGTCAGCTTCCACCAACTTACCCAGAGATTTTGGCCTCCCTGGATGCGCAGGGTGCCTCCCGATCAGGCAAGGAGCTGCTGACCTGAATCCTGTGCAAGAAGCTTGACAGTACCCAAGGCAGGGCACTGGCTCTCCCTATGAAGCCTGTTCTTCAGAAGGTGAGGGTCGATGCCAGAGATCTACTAACAATCGGGAGGTGGAGTGACATATGCAACATCCACACTGATGAAGAGCACAGCATGCTGGTTACACTACTGTCCAGAGCAATTGACTACTTCTGGGGTGAGATCAGTGCCACTGTGACTGAAAGCCAAGAGGCCGGACATGCCACCAGTATTCTGGAGTGGCTGACCGAGGGTCACAAAGAAGCCATTGAGCACATTTTCAGTGCAACATGGCGAACGAGGATGGAGAAAAATCTGGTAGCATTTCTCAGATTCCCTGAGAACTATCAGGACTACCTCATCAAACATGCTCGCAAGTCAGATGCCCTCAAAGCCTGGTTAATGTGGATCTTCTGGGACAAGTTCCAGAAGATGAGGATTATGGAGTTCAGGATAGCTCAGAGATCCTCAAGTTCCTCAAGCTTCTGTCGAAGTTCCTCAAGTGGCTGACGAAGTTCCTCAAGCTTTTGATGAAGTTCCTTAAGCTTCTGATAAAGTTCCTCAAGCATCTGCCGAAGTTTGACGACGAAGTTTGTCAACAAAGTTCCTCAAGTCTGAAAAAACACCCATCTCCTCATTACTGAAGATGAATTGGTACAGTTCAGCTACCTTCTGCACATCCATGACAAAAACTTGCTTGGTCTCCTTGAGAGTCAAGCTGCCATATATGTCTCGTGGAGAGCACGCCCACACTCTGAGCTGAAGTACAGCAGCTGAGCATTGTGATGGATGTCTGGTGAGATCTCATGGGTATACTTCTGAAAAAGGATGAAGACCATGATCTTGCTGAGGTGTGTGACTGTCCTCTGATCCATTGCAGTGTCATGGGTGACTAGGATCAGTGGATCGGTCAGTCAGGCTTTTGGCAGCTTATCCATCAGAGCCTGCAGGTTATGTGTCTTTGTGATTGGACCATTCTACCATTGGTCAATGCTGTCAATCGCCTCAACGGTGGAGTCTGACACCAGAAGTGTATAGTGCTCACGCAGATGTTCTGCCAACAGGGTGCACAGCAAGATGTTTTTCCCATGACCCGAAGGTGTGATATCAGCACCACGTACCCAGCATTGGATGGTCTACTGCTGTTAGCACCTGTTCTGCTATAGCCTGGTCTATATCTGGGTGATTAAAAGGGAGCACGTCCTCTATAAATCCGTTCGCCTGCATGGTAGGTAGTAGCATATCACCAGCGGAACTGAAGAATGAGCATGAAATCCCAACAACAACTGAGAAGATAATGCAGAGGGCCCATGCCAGTAGCAGGGACCGCAGTGTCTAGGACATCGAGTATATGTCTGATACACACACGTGCGGCCATGACTACTATTAAACGGCAGGCTGAAGACCCTGGACATTTTCTCCTCGGGTAGTTTGAGGTCGAAGGTAGTGCCTGTTTTGCCGTCGACAGTGATATGACTCAGGCCGATGGTGCCTATCTTGAGATTCTCTCCATCCTGTATGAATGAGCTCTGCAGTTTAAGCACACCCTTAACGAGGTCCGGTGCATAGGAATCAGCCATCACCTTGATGGCACCAGCCTCGTCAACTCCGAGCATGACACGCATCACTTCCTTGTCCTTGATGCCCATTCCCTTGTACACAGTCTTGGCCTTGTTGATGGTCGATTTTCCTAGCATGTCAGTGTTTCCGACAACGTCCCTGACTGGAATGGTACTCCAGATCTCCTGCGGCTCTCCCTTCTCTTTGAAATCTAGGAAGGAGAGGGGGCAACAGTGTCATCTGAACTGAAGCACGCCTCAGCCAAGTGCTCCAAGTCTATGAGCTCCATGCTCTCTAGGTTCGTGAGTGACAGAGACATAGTGAAGGGGTATATAGTGTTATACCTAGTGATATCCAGTGGGAACCATGGAAATAGGTGAGCATATGTGTGGCTATGCACACACCACTCACTCCGATTGAGCGGATATGTTGGTGGAGAGCCCAGTCTCCATGGTAAATACCTCCCTTTGTATGCACCAATGGATGGATCATACACAACCTTCTTCTGCTCTCTGGTGAGGACGTTTTTCCAAACAACAGTAACCCCCGCCAGGAAGCAGGCCAAATCACAGGCTGCCCTGGTCACTTGTTTGTCGGCAGCCAAGATGTCCTTGACTTTGTTGCTATCGCTCCTGAAATCAGTCCAAAACTCTGGGTCGGTTGCCCACATGGCACGGCAGAACAACATACTGTTCTTTACCTTCCCCCAGTTCATTGCCATTCCGACTGACGTCCCACAGGTGCTTACCACATGCTTGGTCCCCATGTTAACTATGCTGATAAGGTCCGCCAGCCGAGCAAATATGGACTCAAGGACCGGTTGCAGGATAGCCATGACTATTTTGGCGATGGACCGAGCAAGTGCATTCTGACATGCTGTCGTTATGGTCATGGTTTACAGTGTTATACATAATGACTTAAACCTGGAGGCATAGGTCATGATGATCTCTGACATAGCACTTGTTGCCAACCCTAGAGCCGTGACTTTTATTAGTGGAATGCGCTCGACCATGAGCTTGGTGTCAGCAGTGTAAGATGCAGCACTGGTGGCCCTCTTTGGGATGGGGGTATATTATTCACAGACAGTGCCCACCCACCACAATCTCACGTGTCACCGTGGCGAGGACGACCACGCTGGCAGCTGGGAGAATATTGCTCCCGCCCATCATCTTCATCATGGCCACATTCGCCGCCATGTTACTTGTGGCATGAACTGCTAGATCGCCTGCATTAGTATCTTCTGGGTCTTGCTTTTGAGCAACCTCTACACCTTCTGAAGGCTCGCCTGGTCCTTCGGGAATTGCTTTACAATCTGTACCATCGACGCCATCATTTAAGTACCGAGTATACAACGAGGTTAAACCGTGTTCTACCTTGAAAGAGCAAATCAGATCTGTCAAGTCTGTGTCTGCTGGCTGAATAGGCCAGTACTCGGGAATAGCTATCTCTTTTGTGTGTGTGCGTGTGTGTGTGTGTGTGTGCGTGCGTGCGTGCGTGCGTGCGTGCGTGCGTGCGTGCGTGCGTGCGTGCGGGCGTGCGGGCGGGCGGGCGGGCGGGCGGGCGGGCGGGTGGGCGGGTGTGTATATATATGGTACGGGATAGATCTGCATTGTGGAGTACTTCATCATGGGATGGGGTGTCGTTGAGTAGCTCCACCGTGCCAAGAGTTTCTACAAGGATCGAAAGTACCTAGCAGACGTCTTTTAGTTACTCCAGACATCCATGGTATTCCCCGACTCTGAGATGAATAAGGCTCTGCGCTACTACAAGCTGGAAAAAGGCTGTGCCACCGAGCCACCCAGCCCCTAGCTGTGTATGCTGGTGGCATGTGTATGAGCAGTCGGGCTGGCCAAGGTAGTTCAGGCGATCTCCCACACAGCCACCGCAGTTCCGACTCCCGCTCCGAATGCTTTAGAGAGGGACCTTCTAACTGAGATACCTGGGGCGGAGACAGCTGGAAACCAGCACAGCAATAGCTATGCCCAACAGCACTCGAAAGGCCATCGGCCCGATGCCCTTGCTCTGCAGCACTCTGTACGGTTCCAGAGGAGCGGTGGTGGGCGACAGTACCTGGCATCCTGATGGCGGCGTAGCGCTGGTTCATGGGGTCAACGGAGATGTTTTTGGGGACAACGGTGTCACAGCACTATGCACGGGCGAGTTGATGTCTGTGTTAAAGCCAAAATGGACACTGGAGGAATTCCCCTCTACTATCATGTTGTTATA
This sequence comes from Chaetoderma sp. LZ-2023a, assembly GCA_034401795.1. NCBI lineage: Eukaryota > Metazoa > Mollusca > Caudofoveata > Chaetodermatida > Chaetodermatidae > Chaetoderma > Chaetoderma sp. LZ-2023a. The sequence continues at coordinate 17,311 of JAVVLW010002999.1, forward strand.
GCCACTGACCAGCAGGTCCTCGATGTGGAGATATGGCAAAGTCGAGCTGCCGACGGGCCTTCTGTAACTTGGCAATGAGGCTGCTTTGATCTGTAACGATGGTTTCTCTGCTCACTCATCTATAGAATTCTGCAGCTTGGTCTGAGCAGAAGACAATGTCATAATGCTTCTAAGTATTAGTTGATGCGAACGATCCCCGCTGGCATGATCCCCGAGGTTGTGTGTTGGAGAAAGTACTTCCAGACATATGGGTGGTGCTGCATGATGCTGGCGATGTGCATATTCTGCACCAGTGACTCGGACCAAGAGTTTGCATCGAATGAGTACGTCATAGTCTTCCATCGGCAAATTGTGCATGGTGTTTGATAGGGGGTGGGGAGCCCGAGTAGTCTCGTCTCAGATCGCCGTACATAATGCCCAAACCACTGTTGTCTCCTCTGTGGAAAAGATAGTCCGAGTGGGCATTGAACTCTCTCCATAGTCTGCTGGCTACTGACCGGCTATAGCTATTGAGCTGTGAGTCGAAGGCATTCGTATTAGATAGGCTTGTGCTCAGCTCATGGAGAATTTGTTTCACCATGTAGTACACATGGAATCTGAGACAGCTGGCAATGAGCACCGCCTCAGAGGGACCAGAGTAGGAGTGCAGAAAACTGGCGCCGACTCCACATTCTGCCATGGTGGCCCAGATGGCAAAGTCCAGCTCTTGGTTCCAGAATGAGAGATTTGCGCCCACCATCCAGGTGAGAGCTTTCTTAGCATCCTTGATTGTGGCTGTGCGATTGGTCATTGGTCGTGGATTGATGGAAAAGCTGATGCGGAACCCCCCATCTACCATGATGGAGATCGGTGTTCGGTCGGAATATATCCAGCTGACCACGTTTACGTCCAGTCCAGAGTGTGCCCATGAGGGATGGTTGACTCTGGATAAGTTTCACCAGGAAGGCCATCTATAGTAGTCATCTTAAAATTGTTGTGGACGCAATAGACTATTTGACATCATAGAGATCCCCGATGCAGCCCCGCCACACCATCTCGTTCTTTAGCCCCTCCATGTCCACCCGCCAACTCGAGCCTTTGAGGTATTGCTGGCGCACTTTGGGATTCTTTGTATGGTACAAGGTGTGGAGCTTCAATATATGGTGGTATGCTTCATCACTGACCTGACCGTCCTTGGGAGCCTTATTGACCGATTGTTCGATGGCCCATAGCGTGATCTGTGCTAGTGTCACATACTTAGCATGCTTCTCTAGCTTCCTGATAATCTGGCACTGTCCAACTGCCAAGCAAACACCCAGGACAGAGGCCATAAGGGTTACACCACCCGGCGTGATAGCAACCATCGCACCCACACCCATAGCGAAAGTGGCGACACCTGGCACACCAGCACTAGGTCCAATCACGCCAACAGCTGAGGTTGCGCGTGTGAGTCTGTGGTATGCTGTTTTATATCACATGCGCACTCTGCGGTACTTTTCTGCCTCATGGACAAGATTCTGGCTGATAGAGTCGATCTGCTATAGTCGCCAGCCATGGTGGAATATAATTCAGGCTGCTTTCGCCACTCTGATTTGACCATGATATATATAGAGAGTGATTAAACTCATCTCAACATCACCTGGAGGAGCTGCTGATGAGTCACCATGGGATTCCTCTCTGCTAACTGAGTGAAGCATGTGAGCTCATTGGTGTGGAGACATACCTCTCTTAGGAAGTAGTCGTCCAGCTCCCATGGTGCTAGTATCTTTCTATGCCGCGACATCTGGAACTTCACCCTATCACTTCAGTAGCACTCCCGACGTTGCACTGCTTTCTTCCGTTAATATGCCTCCTCTCTCTCCAGTTCCCAGTATAAGCTATCTACCTCGTCCCAGGCCTCACCACACTCGTCATCCGTGAGGTGCCCATCAGACACGTATGGCTCTCCCGGCCTCCCCTCTAGGAGCCATTCCTTGGCCCATTTTTTGATTTATAGTCCCGTCGTCTCCCTGTCATACTGGCATTTTGTTGATACCACCACGCCTGATGTAGTCATTCCTGTCGAGAAAGCCTTTCCTATACCCATACCCCTAACCCCAGAGAAGGTGTGTGGTTGAGTTGGCGCCTTTATCGCATCCTTTCACAGCTCAGCAAAGGTCAGATATATCTGGTATGAAATCATGTTGACAGGTCAATGAGTAGCAGCATCGCAAACTCCAAATGGGCATCCGACCACCCATCTGTGTTAGCATACAGGGTAATGGTCGAGCCGTCAAACAGGTGGTTTGTGCGTATGAACAGATTGGGACTGATTGCTTTCCACAGGTTGCTGTTCGCTCATAGCAGATATTCTATCACGCCTATAACCATCTCTGTCAGTGAGCTGTGATAGACACTGCTTGGCTGTGGATGCATCACGTCGGCGTGTACATTTGTAGTGGAATGCTGAGCCAGCATGAAGAGAACCCATTCCACACGGTACTGTACCACCTGTCTACCCACAAGAGATGGTCTGATCACATTATTACCCCTCGGAGCAACAGCCAGACAATCGTTATGGCTATATTCTCCGTTTAAGCCCATAATATAAGATGGAGTCAATATTTGAACACACCACAGGTCTTGTTGATCTCGTCGGCGTGTACGACATTGATGCTGCCAAGCGATGGCAAGTCGTTCGTCCTATAGTATGGTACAGACTCCAAAGCATTCTCACTCCATCCCACCGGCGGCTATGGCGTAGAACAATTATTTGTCCTAAAGGATGTCTCCAAGGAATGTCTGGATCAAGACATAAATGGTGACAATGTCACAGAAGGGATACATTCGCGAGCCTCTGATTGGGATGTCGGACGCGCCGGTGACAGACGTGGACACCCTGGTTGCTTACCTCAGCGTCCAATTGGTCCCACTCGCTATGGACAATGCCCCACTGATGACACATCATAGTATATGGTTGACCGTGACAAAGTATCTGCTGATCATGTTCGGAAAGAATGAAGTGGGGTATCGCCCTGGCCATGAAGGGAAGTCAGAAGCATGATTGCCGCTATGTAGGCCCCCAGAAGTAATTGACCTTAAAGTCACCCCCACATTCTACTGTTTTGAAAAAGGATAGCATGGTCCGGTAGCTTTATGCTATGACCGTGGGTCATCTTTCCTTACGTATATAGGACAGGGTGGCACAAAACTAGTTATGGTGGATCAGAGGATTGGGTCACTGGAGGAAAGCTTCTGCTGAGTCACCGCTTTGATGGACCAGATGAAGCTATAGATGTTCAGGAGGGCATCCTGCAGATAGAGGGTATGTCACACTCCTCAAAGGCGAATGCCTCAGTGCTGCTCGAGCGTGTCGGGCTCACCAGTCTGCAGACAATCCATATTGTGATAGATCTGTGGCTTCTAGCTAACAGTAAAGTGAAGCAGTTAACACCCGCCCCTGATGGGATGAAGATCGGCATCAAGGTCAGCGCAGGGCATGATCTGACATTTTTCTTAACGGGTTCATTCTCTTTAGTTTAACCCTCCATATATACATCCAAGATGTTGCTTCTACTACTGCTCATACCTGTGGTGGCTGCCTCCAGACGGCTATGATATTAGCACACTTCCGAGATGAGCCTAAGTACAAAGCCTACAGCGACCATCTGCGGAAAAACATATATGGCCAATTTCACCAACGTGAGGAGATTGAGTCTGTCTGCCACTTCTGTGGTGTGGAGAGTGTGGGGCGAGGTAGTCTGCAGACCAGTGCACTCGCACAGCGCCAGATCCTCTGTGTCACAGTCGCGTTCTTCCAAGTGAGCGTTATCAAGGCAGCTGGAAGGGCCTGTGGGTAATGCAGATGTGACACCGGCCGTGCCTATGTGTTTGTTTGAGCAGTCTGGATCGAGACATTCTGATACTACTATCTCATGTCATGATGCGAATAGAAGAATGCAGCCCTCATGGCGTGGTGATTTCACTAAAGACGGGCGGTCACTAAGGCAGGTGGTCACTAAAGACAGGTCAGCATCTACCATAAGTCAGTCACAACCAGACCCAACCATTAAGACTGGTGGTCACTAAAGATAGGTGGCCTAAGAAAGGTGGTCAGTAAAGACAGGGCATCACCCTTGCACCATAGATGTATATAGGCATTGACTTTGGGGTGGAGTGGGCCCATTGATATTTGTATGCTGAACATATTATTAGTCGAAAATCAAAGAAACATCATATGATTAGCCGTGTGTCAGTTTGCAGGTTAAATCTGTTTGTGGTAAGACTTACTTTGATATATTCCAAAATTTATATGTAAGGTTTAAAACACGGGTGTCGTCTTCGTAAGCTTATGCGTAAATAACGTCCATACATCTGTGTCCTGATTTGAGATCTTATAGATAAGAGAGCCTGGTGTTATCTATAACGGGCTGTGTATTTATCTAGATGTACACAATACATACTCACGGATTTCGAGACAATGTCTAAGTGGAATAAATATCAGATACTAAATGTGTCTGCTCAGAAAGCTTCTTTTTCTTGTCCAGAAAATCCCGTTCATTCCCTGAAACCCTCTGTGAGTAGAATCTTAACGGCAAGTTATCAGGCTCAGTCTTGACCAGTGGACTTCAATCATCATTGAATTGAACGGCGTGGTTCAGTGGGGCGGCTCTGGCATACCACTTGATTTATCTCATACCGTGGAGTTGCAGTGGAGTTTGCTTTATCTCCTACAGTGGGGTTTGCGTTATCTCCTGCAGTGGAGCTGCAGTGGAATGTGATCCCTCATGGTGGCCCTAGAATTTATTATTTTGAGTGGTCTTTGAGATCTGAGAGCCGCGCTCGGGGGAGGGGCGGCAGTTGCATATACCACTTGATTTATCTCCTACACTGGAGTTGCAGTGGAATCTGATTTATGAACGTCAATTTATATACTATTCTATTACAACTGATAATCAAGCAAATCTATCCATGACAAGCATAACTTCACATTCATATTACTGGTAAGAAGGACAACACGGCAAACTTAGTAACAGCTTTAATGTATCGCTGAACCTCTCGACACACGTCCCACGACAATTTTTTTTGAAAACTCGAGATTAATAATAACTTGGACATTTATTTTAAGGCACAGATGTCAGGGGAGTAATAGTGTTGACAATGATGTTATTTATTTAATATTACCTTTTTTTATTCTGTTGTCCCGTGCCTAGCAACCGGTTTATTCAGCAGCTTTTCTTCTATTGGAACCGTGAATCACCTTAATCCAGCACAATGCCTCGATACCGTCTATAACGGAGCATCATTCTCCCATGCTATAACAGCCTGCGCCACATCAACACCCGATATTATGATGTGCTGGATGAACGCCACTAGACAAGATCCAGTTATTTTTGGACAACTGCAGCCGCTACCACCATTACAACAGGTAGAGTGGAAACATTACAATATAATTTTAGATTAATTCTTACCTTCGTCTTACAAGAAATATAATAATGTGTACATAATGTACAAAATAAGTGTTCCGAATAATGCTGCTAACTTATATACTTCAGAGGACAGTAACTTAGGAGACATTTTCTCAAACTCTAAAAGGTTCCACGTGCATATTAACAATGGTAATGATACAAATGCCTTACTTTGATCTGTTTTCGTATTAATTTATTAACAGTTAGGCAAACAAATGTAAGGTGTTTCATATATTAAAGGAACGGAACAGGGAAATAACAAACGATGTGTATTGGTAATCTCATACAATATTAAATAAACCACCATCCGTAAAAATGGAAATGAATCGGGATTATTTGTGCAAAGGCATTTACTAAATCTAGGAGTGTTTAACTTGGAGCCAATTCGTTACCACGCCGGTGCTTCTCACTCCGCCGCGTGTCAACTGTGCGTGCAGGTATACCACATAGGCCTACCTGTATATAACGAAAGAGCACCTGAATATAGTTTTGTAAGCGGTATGAGGAGCGGTTAACTCGCTACTGCTAATTCTAATTTTGATCCTTTTGAAAACGTTATATTTGAAAGTCACTTTTTCTGGTGGAAGCAACAGGTTTCGGTCAAAATGATTTCAAAATACACTGCTGGTTTCCAAGGCCGCAATATGATGCCTACTGAATATTTTGACATTCGTGTGACTGAATGTAGACCCTGTCTCTGGAAACAACGGCTTTCGGTCAAATTGTTTTAAAACTAGACAGTATTCCACCCGCAGGAAGTAGTGGCTAATCAGCTTAGCGCGCACATAACTGAGTTTATATGGCCGGCTATAGTGGGTATTATTTATTCGCTCAGCATACACCAGAGCACATGGGTTTAACTTCGTCACTAATTGGTTCCCGTCAAAATTCCATAAATGGTATTTCGCTGCTTTTTTCTAATTATTCGGATTTATATCTGTATTTTACTGGTGGGTATAGGTTTATTATTATATAAAGCTGTCATTCAACCGCATATGTTATTCCCTGTTCCTTTCCTTTAATCACAAATATATGCATTAAAAAAAATTTATGCTTTTCACTTTTTACCTTTTACACCAGACAAAAAATTGCCAAATTTAGATTTTCACCCAATTACTGAATGAAGCATAGGCATTGATTCGATTTTATATATTCACAGGTGCCAATCTTTTTCCCTTGATTATGGATCCTAATTGACGATAACAGCTTTACATGTGGAAGAAATCAACATGTCCATACAACCCGGTCAATCATTCAACCACAGTATATTATATTATGTATGTTGGAATTGCATTGCATTCTGTATCACAGATAAGATAAGAAAACAAATTATTTGAATAGATGGCATATTGTTACGGCAAGCAAATAAACATAACAATCCGACTGTGCATAATACACCAATGCGCGTAACCATGGTGGTTGACTTGTTCGCTTTAACCACAAACGTACAGACCTGTAATACTAAATCCCGGTTTTCACGATCAGATTAATCTGATCAGATTTGTCGAATTCGATCAAATCTGACCGTGTAAACATAAAATGTGAAGTCTGATGTCTGAAGTCGGAAGGCGAATCTCTAAATACGTCATCATCGTTGACGTCATCAACCAGCAAGCAAAATGCCCGTATCACTTTGAATGTGGGGCGATTTTAATGAGAGGTTCATAATTGAATGGCAGGAAGATTTGTTAAAGCGATGCTAATCTCGTCTCAAATGTTGAATTGCACCGATAGAATATGGTTTATAGATTCCATAGCATTCGTATCCTGTCACATTCCCTGATCTCTATCGCAATTATCTGTTTTGTAATATCGAGTAAATGTTGAACAGTGATCGACACCATTTTGTCTCCTCAAGCTATTGTGTGTGATGTCATGTAAGCTCCAATGCATCACATTCTTTATTATGTAATGCTCATCCCATTGAATATTTTGAAACCAATTTGACTGGAAGTTGTTGCTGCCTATGGCAGCAACAACTTCCAATCAAATTGGTTTCAAAATATTCAATAGCTTACCTGTAGGATTGCTTTTATACCGCATTACCAAACTATAGCTGGCGCCTCTATGACAGAGTATATACCTAGGCAGACACACAAGGTTTTTTCTGATTGGTTGAAAAGTAAATCATGACAGCCATCATAGGGTGGAGAAATGTACCAACATTTAACTACTAAATCCTGAATAACTTTCCTTAGCGGCGTGATAAAACGCGTAAAATTACCTGGATAGTTTATGACCGGCGTGTTAGATCACCAGAATAG
>JAVVLW010003001.1:0-25000 GCA_034401795.1 Chaetoderma sp. LZ-2023a
GTGTCTGTTATTGGATATTGAGTAGTTGTATGTATAAGAATTGACGTTAAAATAATATTATTGACCCACTGGAAGAGTTGTAAGGACATGTTTCCGCATATTACATTTCTAGATCTATCATCGATAGTCCCTTTAAGATGATATAAAAAACAACACGATTCGTAGTCGTCTATTATATATAATTTTCTTGCAATCAGCAAATTCGTTTCCGCATCTCATACCATTTTGGTAAACGTAGTTCCATTAGTTCCATCACTTTGCTGACGTAGTGAGATGGTCGGTCATTATGTTAGTCATCTTCTAGTCACGAAGACGTGTTTCTATTTGCAGATCTCGCTGCTAAGCAACAATGGGAGTATTAGTACATCCCATGCGGCTTACGTTACTAGCGCGTGACTCGGAGAATCTACTATGTCAGATTACACTAGTTGTAAATACAATTATATTTAACGGTTTAATCAATTTAATAAATATAAGCCTGATTTGGGTAACACATAGTATACCTTAGATAGGAACGACAGTAGAAGGATCCATGTCCAGCTACCATCTCTAGATACGCTCCGCCCACCTTTTACGCATGCTCAGCTCGATTTATATACATGGAATCCTGAATTCTCAGAATCCCATTTTCAAGGTAATTATATAGGTCAACTGACGACTAGTTTGAAAGTAAATTGACTCGGTACTGTCGCTGCTTATTAAATTATCCCAGTCAAATTAGTTTCAACATAGTCAACAGCACGTTTATTAAATACTAGGCCTATATCCGGCAATGACATAGTATTCGTACGCTTGACGGAGTTTTCAAGCTTCATGGCAGAGTATTAGCCATCAATTATAATTGTGACGTCAGCATACATGTGACGTAGTGAATTATGACATCTATGTAACAGATCTGATTCATCCATTGTTTTAACATATTAACATAGACATGTGCATTTGTAGACCAAGCGAGTGATAATTTTTGAAAATTTATCACTGAAATGACATGTCATTCCTGTGGTAAATTTTCAAAAAAGTATTCTCTTAGTCAGCAAATGGACCTTTCTCAAGACCACTGCAGACGCTGATTTTGGCTGATATGAGTGTCAAAGTGTTAATGTGGGATGGATGGTTGAACGGGTTAATAATGTGTTCATCGCCACTTCCGGTGAATTCAATTGATATCCGGTTTTCATGACAAAGTAAGGACATCGTGACCACTCACAATAAAGTACGCTCGACACGTCGTTACAATATGTACGCTTTCATCGTCAGTATCCATTTAGAGACGCGTTGACACGATGCATTTAAGACTTCTAACCCGTGAATTTAATAAATATATATTTAAATGTAGCTATATATCCAATAGGCAGCAACGGCTCCGAGTCAAATCAATCTCAAAATAGTCAACAGAATATACAATACATTGCAAATGCGTTATCGAATTTGGTGTTTCAACTTCAAATGGTTAAAAGAAGTCGTGAGTGAAACATCAACCACCTACAGCAACACAGCGGAGATAGAGGACCATATCTACCTATGGCCCGCCCATTTCAAGCTAATTCAAGCCCACATTCTCCGCTTATTTTAATCAATTTATATACTTTGAACATTATGACGTCCCAGAAACCCAGTTTCAAGGTAACTGGCGTATACAGATACGATGCGGAATATCGCAGCAACATCACCTAGTCAAATTAGTTTTAGAATATTCAGCATAATGTTTAATAATTAATAAAGATAAACAATTAGTGCACATGACGGTGTTTTCAACACTCATGACGAAGCTATGCATTATGACGCCGTCTTACATATGGCGCAATTGGGGATGATGCCGTATACGTCAGTGACAGATCGGATCGTTCCAAATGTTCTTGTTAGCCCAGGAACATTAGCCAAATTTTGACATAACCCGTATCAGATTTGCATCAAGGTAATTTTTTTCAGCATATGTCCCAGACATCATATTACATAACATATCAAAACTCCCCAAGGTATCGTGTGGTGATATCTTCAGAACTCAAGAACTCAGAACTGGTGCCCAAGATGGCTGCCATTTTTCAATATTTGATTATTACAATATAATAAAATCAAGCAAATATATTAGATTATGTACTTTTAGCATTGTTCAGGTTAAGAATGGATTTTATACCACGTTTCTCAAAAGTGTTAACAGGTATCATATATACGTGATATCAGGACACTGTGACTCCCAATCTACTATGGGCAATGTCTTCATACCTGTTGTATGCTTATTCCTGTGCTGTTCATAATTATTTCAAGTGTGATTCTTTAGTTTCTATCTCTTGGAGAGAAATATCGTACACCACGCGAGTAGGCAATGAACCTTCCCAGTTTTATATATGGCCCGCTCAGCAATAAGCTACACCCACACTTCGCCGTGTTGGGATTGATCGATCCCCGAATACGCTGACTATCAATTTCCTGAAAACTATACAGTTACTCTGTTCCATATTTTGTAACTAATTTGACTGGGTGCTGGGGCTGCCTATTTTCAAAATATTCAACAGGATATGTATTAAATTGTAAAGACATACACTTCTTACAATAACACATAGTCCGTCTTCAACTATGCGTGTGTGACGTACGTATCTACATCATTCATGACATCATAATGACGGCATTGATTGTGATGACATTCTCCACGTCACGTAGTTGATTATGACGTCATGGTGGATGGATACATTGAAAAGGTATCATTGTGTTTCTATATAATCAGTAAGGCCTACCTCGTATGCGATGTCAAAATTTACCAATTTATCCACCACTAGACATGTTGAGATAGAAACTAAAGAATCGCACCTAAAAAGAATTAAGAAACAGCGAGAGTTAAGTACAGAATCACATATGAGCAAGGTAGATATCATCTCGGCAGCTGCGCGGTCCGCACTGTTTGGATAGTCCGGACTTTATCGGATTTTCCGGACTTTTTTAGATCATGCCCGCAGTTGTGTTACAATTTGAGACAAATCGGACGAGCCGTCTCCGAGATATCCACAGATACAGAATTTGATCCTATCAGAATTCGGATCCTCTTATCCGGATCCAGATCCATGCCTAGAAATCATTATTCTGTTTAAATTTGGGCCATTTCAGATGATAGATCTCAGGATACACCTTTGTAACGGACTTTTCCACTTTTAGCTATGCCCCGCCCATCTCTAGCTAAGCTCCACCCACAGCTCGCTCGTGGTGGGATCGATCGATCTCTGAACTCTCTGACTATCAATTTCCATAAAACTATGCATGTAAGCTATTGCATATTTTGGAACTAATTTGGCACATATGGCAGCGACAACGTCCAGTCAAATTAATTTCAAAATATTCAACATCATGTTTATTAAATAGTGGTGACATACCCTTCGTAAATCGTGTACGTAAAACACTAAGCTAACTTACTGCGTTGGTGTATGTAAATAACGCAATATATGCCAGCATAATGATATGGTTATATAATGTTTTAAATAGTAGAAACATACAATTCGTGCACCGTGTCGGACGATAAAGAGTTAAAGACGCGCCAAATAGAATCATATCTGACGTAATGGTTATGACATCATCATACACGCCGCTTAGCTGATTATGACGTCATATGACCTCAGGTGATAGATGGATACTCTGGAAAGCCTAAAACGAGGACATTTCTGGCAATCTTGTGAGTAACCCTCTCATGTAGAGGTCAAGACGCGATGCTTCTTTAGACCAGCCGTCTTAAAGAACAGCCATAATTGGCAACAAAGGACGGATGGTCTCTATTTGTCAACGACTGATATTCAAACATAATTTTACAGCATAAGATATACACCATTAACACGTTCATGCTTCTCGATATTTAATTTTAAACTATTCTAGAAGTGCTCACTGGATAGATCTGATCTATCACTCAAGTATATGCCGTCATAGGCAATTACATAACATGTAGGATAGCATCACAATCACAATGACGAGTATATCTCCGTCATGAAGCTCGGAAAGTCCGTCAAGTGTACGAATAGTATGTACCTTTGACCGGTTTCCAATTTAATACACATTCTGATGAATATTTTGAACTAAAGTTGACTGACAGCATCAGGCAGACTCTCTTTCAAACACTAACAACATATGAAAATGAATTACAATGTTATGTGAGGAATTTACTGGGAATGGTCTTAACGTGAGGCACGCTGAAACTGATGCTGCCCGTCTTTTGTCTCTAAGGCTTTAGTTATGCTCATATTGCTATCAACTCCAGGAATGTGTAATTACATGATGTGTCCCAGTAGTCCAATATGTGTGTATGATATCATAGCGATACAAAACGGCATGTTGTTTGATTTCACAGCAAAGTGGTATTGTATGGTTATGCACGCTATGGCAGGATGCGACACTGTATCCATTTACAACGGACCTGGCGAAAAGAAAGCAATTGTGTCGATAGTGATAACACATTACACGAGTTAGATGTTTCTACAAGCATACACGCTACACAAAAGGCAAGTACAAATGCTGGTGAACTGTTTCTCCTGAGACTCTATGAAGCGTGCAGTCAATCCCTGTGATACGTTCCTTTACATTGCCTACTATCATATGATAAGCGACTCATCCATATCAGCCACATTAGCGTAGGGTCCCTGCCACGAACACGCGCTGTAGCTAAACAACATTCATACCCAGCCTATCGCACAATGCAACAGTGGATGATGGGAAATAATACGTGACCAACTGAATGGAGCTGACATCACCATTAAGACAAATTGACCCTGGTAGAAACAGACACTTTTATGGCACCGGATAAACTGCTTTCAATGATGCCGCTTGGCTGTAAGACCAGTTATGCCAAACTATGTGGTTTGAAGATAGTACGGTTTGAATTTGCATATGTAGACTACATATAGGTGTACATTTTAACATCACTTTCCTCAAACCACATAGATTAACAAAACTGGTCTTACAGCCATACGACATCATTCGAAGAAGCTTATTTGGTCTTAATGATAACGTCAATTCCACTCAGGGTAAACATTGTATTTATAGATATTGGTTAAACAGTTACGGTGTGTTGTTTCAAATTGTCTTACGCAGCGCTACAAAGCATATGATAGCGCACGCAATCACCGACTGTAGTAAGCACGATTTTGGGAAATGTCGTATGAATAGATATGAGTGTTGTGTTGATTGACGGTATCAGTAGTAAACTTCAATGGACCTTTCCATTTTTAACTATGCTCCGCCCATCACTAGCTAAGCTCCACCCATACCTCGCCGTGATGGGATTGATCGATCCCCAAATTCCCTAGCTATCAAGTTCCTGAAAACTGTACAGCGAAGCTGTTGAATATTGTGTAACTAATTTGACTGGGTGCTGTTGCTGTCTATGGCAGCAACAGCGCCCAGTCAAATTAGTTTCAAAATATTCAACAGAATATTTATTAAATAGTAAAAGCAAAGAATTTGTACAACAACGCATAGACCGTCTTCAAATATTCGTGCGTGACGTACTTATCGACGTCATTCATGACGTCATTCATTATGATGCCATTGTACACACCACGTGGTTCATTATGACGTCATATGATGGGTGGGCACTCTGGAAAGGTGAATTAAGTTACAGGCTTAGAAATTATGAATCAGATTTGTCCATGGAGAAAAGTCTTTGGATAATTTGAAACTAATTCCAGGATAGCCTTGCCACCCAAACTTCTTAAAAATATGCAATAGAAGTCAGACTTGTAAAAAGCATAAGTATTCAAACAACTAAAGGAGACACAGTGTATATTGTAGGCCAAGATCTTTAGGATTTGATGGAGAACAAATTGCTATGCGATCATGTTTCCAGAATATCAAATGAAAAAAAGACATTGGCGCATAGTATAGAATATTCTATCAAAACGATTCCCTAATTCAAAACAGATACTCCTTTGTATTGAGCTTGACGTTATTAAACTTTAATTATCAGATACAGAAATTTATAACAATTAAACCGCAACTCACGTTTACCGGTTATTCTCGATGCCCCGATCTCCATTATTTTGGATACTATTTTGAAAATTTGAGGAAATAAATAAAATGTTTTCTTGGCGGTCTCCTAATGTCATAAAACATATAATCAGTTGGATTTTATTTACTCGATTTTAATCTATTTTAATCATCGGATATTGATCTAGCAATTGCCAATACACGGCAGCCATCTTGAACGCCATCTTGAGTTTTGAAGGTGCCACCATGGGGGATACTTTGCGGGTTGTGATATGTTTTTATGTGATATTCTGGACCTCTCCTGAGAAATTGGCTTGGTGTACATTTCTTACACCGCAAGTACTAATGTTCTTGAACTAGCTGCTCCAATTGTTTGGGCAAGCGTTCTATGACTACCGCAGTTACGCACATAAGCAGCACGGCATTCAACTAAGGAAGCAAGTCTACTTCTATCGGTCACTTCGAAACATTGGCATTTGTCCGACTCCGTCAAATATAAATGTATTGATTTTTTCTTATTTCTTACTACAATAGGAGTAACTTATTAATAGTGCGCATGCGTACGTAATTCACCTTTCCAGATTATCCATCTCTCATCTGACGGCATATGACGTCATAATCTGCTAAGCGGCGTGTAGGATGACGCCCTAATCATTACGTCATAAATAATTCTATTTGGCTCGTCTTTAACTCTTAATAGTCCGACACGTTGCACGAATTGTATGTCTTTACTATTTAATGAACATGCTGTTGAATATCATGACACTAATTTGAGTGTACGCTGCTGCTGCCATAGGCAGCAACAGCGCCAAGTCAAATTAGTTCCAAAATAGTCAATTGCTTACCTGCATAGTTTCTGGAAATGGATAGTTATGGAGTTCAGAGATCGATCGATCCCAACACGTGCGAGGTGTGAATAGAACTTAGCTAAAGATGGACGGGGCATAGCTAACTGGAAACGTCCATTCTTCTTTATCTTTCATTGTTAGCACGAACAGATGGTCATTGATTTGGAGAAACAACAGCTGCCTAGTCAAAGCTCACATTCTTTGTCGTAGAGACAAATCAATCTTCACAATCTCTCTTCCCATTGAACGATGTAATGTTGGTAACTTGATGTGTATTCATTACCGAGCATAATAGGTCAGATTTGAATCTCTAAAATAGTCAGTTTACTGATCATGCGCGGTGGCGGAACGAACGACGGATGGTTAGCCGTGGACGAGTTTGGGCGAAAATGCTGGCACCTACTCTAGGGTAAAACATCTACCCGCGAGTAGATGTAACCCATCGGTTTCACTACAATCACGTGGCTTAGCCTAGAGTAGGTACTACTATAGGTTAAGGCGCTACTCTAATAACTCGTGTAGTTACTCTAATAAAGGCGGAAACTCACTCCCAGAGCCAAAGGTGGACTGGACACTGCTCTTGTCGGGGACTTGAGTGAATAGGATTTGTTGGGTCAAATCTTCCCGTTTGATCCCGATGCTTTCTCTAGAATCCAATAATGTGAACGCAGTAAGCGTATGCTCTATAATTTTCCCATATGCTTGTTTTCCACACAATGAAGAGGTGCGATTTAGTCAGAAAATAGTTAGAGATTCCCGGTAAATAGAAAAAGCGTCGTTGTTTAACCCAGACGCGTAACGAAATGGCATGAATATCCCTCTGTCATGCTTAGGTTTGAGAAGTGATACATTTCAGTGAAATCTAACTTAACATCTATATGTCAACATAATTTGCATAGTCATTTATACGATATAGCTGAAATACACTCAAAATCCATCGCAGGCATATGAGCCGTGTGTGCCTACACTAAAAAGCAAGCAAGAGATTCAAATTTTTACATTTTTCAATTCCTTCAATCGCTCAACCACCTATATATATATATATGATTCAATACAAGACAACACAGATAGTGAAAGAGGTGTCGCTACCATTCGCTTTAGTATTGGCGGTATTTCTATTTTGGTTCTAAAAAAGTTGTTGCCCACTGAATGCGAACGCCGTACACGTATATGTTTTTTACGACAAATTGCTTTTCTAAGAGGTGTGTACCAAATCCTGTGGATTTCGCCAGTTTTAATGCAATGTAGTATTACCAATCACGTAGTTAATGTAGCATCAGTGATCATAAGACTACATACATTTTCTCTGTAAAAGGCAATCAAAAAGTCGTATTTCGGTATGTAGTAATGTGTCAACAGAGGGGGCCATTTCTATTCCGCCGCTCAATTGTAGATACGTTCCACCATCGATGTTTATACTGTTGTTCTATGTGCTACGGTGGTCTGTTGTATTAATTGTCTCCAAAGTGTGAGCGATGAAATCTGATTACTGCGAAGTAATAACTAACCTGTGGAGGAATCCAGTTTTGGCAATGCCTTGCATATCTCTCTGTAAGCAAGCTCCACCCACGCTCTGCCCGTGTTGGCATCAATCGATACATGCACTCTCTGAATCTTTATTTCCAGAAAACTATACAGGAACTCTGTTGAATATTTTGAAACTAATGTGACTGTGTTTGCTGTCTATGTGCCAGAATGTGTATTAAATAATAACGACATACAGTGTGTACAACCTGGCGGACTATTAAGCGTTTATGAGGACCTATGTCGTGGCATTCATGACGTACTTGCTTTTGACGTCATAGGAGTGGTAGATAAACTGGATTCATCTAGTATAGGTCTCAACAAGTTCAAGTGCTCGTTATTTCTTCCAGCCATAGCGGTGTGTGTGAATATTTCATTAACTAACGGGAGTTAACTCGTCTTGGTTTAATAAGGTATTGAGTCTGTTGGTGATTATCTCGCGTCTGCCTAAGAATGCACACGCACGACTTTATACACTACTCGTCGATTTTTCGATCACGTTTGGAGAGGATCCGTTCAGAAGCACCAAAGTTATTGGAAATGTCGGATTAACCGTTGCGACGAACACCCCTTGAAAGAACGGGATCTTTCTAGAGCATCGTCGGCGTTTGGTAGGCGGGCTGTACGCCTCCAGCTCGTTCTGAAAACATGGGATGAATCTAATATGTCACTCAGGTTGTGCAATCATAATCAATTACGTCACATATAGGTTAATGTCGCAATCATAATTGACAGACAATACTCCATCATTAACCTGGAGTAGTCGGGCAAGTCTTCTCGATGTATTCACTATTTAATAAAGATGATGTTGAATATTTTGAAACTAATTTGACTTGTTGCCGTTGCTGCCATACAGCCAAGTCAAATTAATTTCAAAATATCACGTAATTCTAACGCTAGTTCCCCTCGCAGTATTGAAGACCATACACTGAGACAGAGCGCACTTTGGATCTTTGGCGATTGATATTTGCTTCTTCTAATTCTACCAGTCAATGCTCAATGTGTACCCACTTGCCCTTAATCCATATGGAGTGACTGTTATTTGGGTGAACACGATTGCCGAGATCTCTCATCTTCCTACAGTACATATTCTTCAGCTCGGGCAATGGATATAGGGTGTTGACTCTGCGTATGCAGCAAACCGCGGCATGGCAATGCGCATTTCCAGAGTAGCCACAAATCTTATGACGTCATAATCTACGTCATGAATGGTGTAGATAAGTTCGTCATTTACGCTTAATCGATGACGAGATAAGCAGTGCTGTACGGATTGTATGTGCTTAATATTTAAATAAACATGCTGTTGAATATTTTGAAACTAATTTGACTGTGCACTCGCCTCTCCCTTCACTAATTTGACTGTTGCCTATGTAAGCAACAGCAGCCAGCCAAATTAGTTTCAAAATGTACAACAGCTTACCTGTATAGTATTTCGAAAATTGACAGTCAGGCAGTTCAGGGATCGATCTATCCTTCGCCGTCAAAGCCTGGGTGGAGCTTAACTAGAGATGGAGGGGGGGGGGCATAGCTAAAACTGAATTCATCCCTTGAAGTAAGGCCACTAATAGATCTGCTCTCATATTTTGAAACAGAACCAGCTGGTTCAATAGATCGAGCAGCGTTTTCTCGAGAGGTGTAATAAAGCCGGTGATAAAATGCGTCCACAGCATGCGCATTCAATGTTGTAGCAAGTTTTGCAAGGAGCTGTGTATTACAAGCGTTTGAAGCCCAGATTTAGAATTTGTAGTGCACACCATCAGAACAAATTGTGAACGAGGTAGCGGTGTGGTTTCACTTACTCGTTGTGGGCATTGATAGATCAATCGGTCCTTCCGAACTCTCTTCAGTCTCAGTTCCTCTCTCTTCACCATTCGGTTATTACAAGCAGTTCTGCATTTTTTGTGATAAACCGCTTTACTTGCATGTATAGTGTTTTCAAACCATTTATCAGTGCATTCAAGTTTTTCAAGATCTCTGAGATCGTTTGATAGACCAATATATGCAGAGTGCACGTTCTCGTGGTATGCATGGCAACGTACACTATGGTCTTTTATTTCTCTGACACGAACAGCCCCGGCTCCAATTCATGGAAATGGTGTGGTGGGACAATGGTGAGGTTACTGGGGATTCCGTCTACCAGCCAGCTCGAACAAACAAATTACCGAAATGATAGATGGTGGATGTATCGTGTCCGTGATCAAACGGATATAACACCGCTAATAACAACTAACAACCAACACATGAGTGGTTTGATAGATTGATGGGTCGATGAATAAATGGAGTGTTGCAGTGTTGGCTGTATGTGGGTGAACAAACGAATAATTTGCGGGATGTATTAAATAATAAATCCATGATGTAACAGGCATCAAAAGAAGTCAATAATGGAGGGAATATTAGCTAACTATCAAATACTGACTAAACAAGCAACATACCTTTATAGATGGCATAATTGCGTGTTTACTTTACCTTATTGATACTTTCTAAAATTATCCTGAGCCATCGATTATCGTATATAAACGCGCAATTTGCCATGTTCAAGTACGCGTAAATTCGCTATGTTTGTTCTGGGGTTCTGACCATAAGCTAGTCATTACACGCCTTCAGATGCACGATCTCTACTTAATATGTAAACACCATACCAGGCAAGAGGGTGGAGTCACCTACAACCTACCCAAGCTCATCAGCGACACTGATACTCAAATGGCATACAAAAAGCCCTCGGGGAGCAAATAGCTAACATCGATGTCAGCTCCGATCCAAACGAAGCCCTAACAAAAATACTGAAATCTATGGAATCATCCGTTACCAGCACCATATGTGTTCTTAAAATCACCAAAAACTAGGTATGCTGACGACCCTAACTAACTAACTAACCCTAGTAGTAAAACTGTCAGCAGAGCAGAAAGCATTATGGCTGCGCATATATCAAAGTGGCCAAAGTGAAGACCGCACCAACCTATGCTGGGAGTGCGATAGCATTCTGCGCCACATTAGCGAACGCTTAAAAGATCTTGCTATTCAACAGGCAGACTTCCTGGCTGATGAAATAACTGCCATGGATGACTGTCACAAAATGTTTCCAGCAGCCCCAGCCTTGAGAGTTACTGACTACACACCACCAATCACTGCACACAACTCGGAAGGACACTTTGTCGGGACTGACCATGGAAAAGCCGAGGGGATCCGAGAATGGTTCAAGGTGCAGTTCACTGATAACGATGATGAGCCCTTGCACGCGTTCTCAGACCGCAGGGCATTACCAATACCAATTAAAACAGCAGAAGTTGAGAAGGCACTTAAAGCCGTGAAAAATGGACGTGCATCTGGGCATGATGGCATGAGAAATGAATTATTCAAATATGCCAGTGACATTATCTCAACACCGATCACGCACCTAATCAATTCAGCTTTTATGCACCACCTTCTCATCGACGCTGTAGGGCAAGGCACCCTTATCGCACTCCCCAAGCCCAAGAAGCTGCCTCTTCCCCCAGCCAATCTGCGGCATATTGTGCTCCTCAACAGTATACGGAAAGTCTTATCCAATGTTACTCTATGCCGCATCCGAGACAAGATCGATTACTTCACCAGATCATGTCAAAGTGGCTTCAAACGTGGACGCAGCTGCACAGGCAGTGTATGGGATCAACGCATGCTTATGTCGGTAGCCATGTCCACACACTGGGATTTCCACAATATGGGCATTGACATGTCACGAGCCTTCGACACAATTACACGCTCAAAGGTCCTAGATGTACTACGCCAGGCCAGTTGCAATGCAGATGAGCTACGACTAGTGAGCCTACTACTTGCAGACACCAAGCTGAGAGTACGAGTCAAGTCAGTGAATTCCACAGAGTTTGAGACATCAATCGGCTCCCCACAGGGAGATGATCTATCTCCGGTGCTTTTCACCTGCTACCTTGCTGCCACATTGGAATCTGTGCGGAACAGTTCCACAATACCAAACCCCCTAGTGTCAATACTGGGCATGCCGCTAAATATGGAATATGTCGACGATGTGGATTTCATAGACGAGGAAAAGAATCCCCTTGACGAATTTCTCCCAATAGCTGTAAGCAAACTAAAAATTTAGAATCTCTTTATGAATGAATCCAAAACAGAGTTCACCCACATATACCTATCGACAGAGCATGACACTATAGAAAATGACGACCCACTTCGTGGCGGCGAACCATGAAGGAAAAGTAAAACCCTGAACTCACTGCTTTGCAGTACTGCTGACGTTTCTGCGTCATGGGGAACATAGCTTTCCAGTCCTTCTTGAAGCCATGGATTCGTAGATCAAAGATGCCCTTGATAAAGAGGCTACGTTTATGCAATGCAACCTGCGTATCCTTGATGCTGTATTACCATAACGGCTGGGCAGTTCCAAAGGCAGCTCTAGACAAACTCGATGCATGCCACCGCAAACACCTATGCACCATCACTGGACACCGATGGCCAGATAGCATAATTTCCAACGATGCTCTATTAAAGATGAGTAATACGTCGCCGCTGTCTGTCGCCCAGCAAAGATGGCGCATGTTTGGCCATGTGCTAATGATGCCAGAAGAGACACCTGAGAGTCCTGGAATTCGCGCTACTCTAAGCCAGGAAATATATATTTCTACTACTACAGCCGCAGAATACAGTAATCATACATGTTTTACGGGGTAAATTCACATGTAGATCAAGGGTAATATTGACATGGTTTATGGCACTTGTAGAAAACATAACATTTTACAGGATGTTTACATTTGTCCTAAGGTGCTGCACGTTTTACGCCAGCACAGGCTAAGCACCCTATCGGGTAACAAACTGAGATACTTAAGAGTACGCAAAAGCTCATCCACCTCAGCACAGCCATAGCCCTTGGGACTTAGTGTCGTATTGCCTTGGTTCAAAAGGGTTAGCGATTTTCTGATAACGAGGAATGCGCGTGGGTATGTCTTATTGAACTAGAAGTTGGTGGTAGCTGGGAGATATATCTGTTCGACTTTCTGCATTCAAGGAGCCTGAGGTCGTTAAAGCTATTTACTGTTATGTTATGAGACCAAACTCTTACAAAATTCTGTTCGATGTTCTGACTGTCTCCATCGGTGCTATAATGACAGAAAACAATGGCCCTCCCACCACATTCCTCGGGCCACTAAGGAAACAGGATGTGACCTACCTTCAAGTCTTTTTAACATGACATTCATGTACACCTTTGTTGATTCTGAGGGGTATTCAGCGCTGGGCATCTATCCATCCACGTCTCCGTCCATGATTTTATCCATAAATGCATCCTGCCCTTTTCAAATTTTCTCTTCGAACGTTGTACAGTTATTCCCCAACATAGGAACGTGCACCCATATCCATTACACCGACTATCCATCTATCTTATTCCGTCTTAACTCTCTGTCTATTTATCCTTCCATCCATGCATTAGTTTGGCCTGCAATGTGTGCACGTGGTTGGGGTATTAGGTAGCCGAATGCATAACAGTATAGTTGGTTGTGAAAGGCTATTCATGTAATCACCTTGACACCAATATGTAAACAGACAAGTGAATTAGCCTACTGTAGCCAACTTAAACTGTACAGTTTGTTAACGTAATTAGTATAAGGGTACACTCTTAACTCTCAAAAGTGCTGGAAACCCAAAGCTAAATATTTTGAGATGCAGCAGTGTCGTGGGACAGAGCTTTTGTGAACCCGGAACCTTTGTGGGCCAAGCACCTTCATGGGCCCAACGCTTTTGTGGGCTCAGTGGGTGGCCTTAAACTACCAATGTAGTGATGTGCAAACTCCAGTGCTTCCTGCGAAATCTGCATGGCTTTTATATTTAGGAGGCAGAATTGGAAAAGAAATTTGTTTGAGTGTATAATTCTTGGACTGAGAATGTGGCTAATGCCTAATCATTAATTTCTTCTCCTTTTTCTAGATACACAGTATGATAACCAGTGTGATACGTATGCCTGTCAAAAACAACACACTTCAATCACAATGAGGAACAGGATCCACTACAGAGCAGATGCCAACACAAACTGGCCTGATGACACATCCGTGAGAAGTGCAGAAATGGGGAAATTATAATGCTGCCACGGCAACTAGGGTTGAAGATTGCATGTTTTACAAGACGAATCATCGGTTTCTATCGAACATTTGCTGTGGTTGAGGCTCAAAAGAAAAATTAGAATGATGAATGCAGACATGATACGGATGGATTTGGGATTTCTCGCACGCACGCACGCACGCACGCACACCCGCACGCGCGCACGCACGTACGTACGTACACGCACGCACGCACGTACGATGAAAAACTGTTCCTGCACAGATCTGCGGTGATACTGAGGAACAGGATGCATTCTGTCAAGTAATCCCCAGATGGACAATCTATATACTGCAGAACTTGCTATTGACCATTGCAGAGACTTTGTTCCAGATCTCTTGTATGACTTTATTTTTTGGATTTGACTTTGTAAATGTCTCCAGTAGCTGTGAACGAATAGCATCGCACAAGGGTATACAAGCACTGCCCATATACCATCACATTACTGCTCTTTGTCAGAGTTTCCGCACAGCACTTTCTTTGGGCCTTGGTATTCAGGTCCACCATGATGTTGGCAGCAAAAAAGCCTATAGATGTTCTGCATTCTCTAGGATACTCTGCTTCTTATGATGTAGTGAGCCATTTCGTGGCATCTGTCGCAAAGGATCAACTTTCACAAGCTGAAGATGTGTACATACCATGTGGAATACAAAATATGGTGGATGTGGACACCGACATACGCTGATGCAGCCATTGCCAATTTTCATCAGAACGAAAGAACACTTGATGAAAATCAGCAACCCATGCCATAGCCATTGTGTTTGGCCAACGATGTGAGACCCCAGCTGATGATGGCAAGATGCAAAGTACAATGCAGAAGGCACTGGATGTGACAGAATATAATAAAAAACCATTGACACGATATGACAAGCCACGCAAAAGACTAGAACCACATACTGTATCAGACGTTTCCTGTTTGCGCACACAGACAGGGGAAATCTCCAAAGTCAGGTCGAAAGATTTAATTTGAGTACTTGCACGCTTTAGTAATAAGGGATGACTTCAAGGACATATTATTCCAGCATGGAGTGGCTCCGATACAATACTATCAAGAAACAGTACAGCAGTAGCAAACGTAAACTATCTTGCATCCCTGCACCACCATCGGATTTATCAACGGTCTATACAACAGTGCTGAAGTTAGTAGCTGTGTCTAAGAAACTGGGATAGAATATTATCCTTGTCAATGAAGATATGGCAATTTATAGTAAATGTGATAATGCGTCAAGGTGGCATGCACTTTTTATTCGCATTTATTGCACGCTTTGGAAAGCTGTTTTGTGATGGTGACCTGTTACCGTAACAGGCATTTACGCTTATACTATAGTTCATCAAATGCTTAGGTATAGGTAGAGCTTTTGTCATCCATGCAAGAGGATGCAGCTACACTACTTGTACTAGGTTTCAAGTATATTGTGACGATAATGACGGTCTAGTGATTCTGATCCACTACTAGCCTCTGGGTCCTTTGACAAGCGGTGTATGCATGCAAGCTGGGCACATTGACACACTTATAACTCGAGACAGATATATTCCAGTTCACTCCATTGTGGAGAAGCTGGGTAAAAAGGTCTGCCTTTGCACACGAGCTGTACATTCCATAACAGGATATATGAGACAACAAGTTCATTCAGTGTAGACGTTCGGTCCCCACTAAACTAATGGAACACATTAACAATATACACATGCTCTCTGGTCTCGGATTTCCGGCGACAACATCAAGCACGTCTCTCAACATTGCAAAATCATTTATCCTATTGCTATATGGTCACAGGGGAAAGCAATCAAGTCGCTTGATGAGCCGAGGCACGTGTTGGCCTCGACATGAGGCAAAGTAGGTGCTATGCTTCTACCAACTTAGGATTCATTTCAACTGCATGTCCTCAGAGCCCAATACCCGGCATCTGTGTGGTGCCAAAGCTACATAGCAAATCTAGATCTGAAGTACCCTCTAGATTATGGATGGATCAAAGAAAGTGATGGATCGCTGACACCTAAAATGTATGAAAAGGAGTGTGCCCCTGTTGAGGTTAGAAATATCACCCATCTGTACTGCGATGATACATGTTGTACTATGCCAATGAAAGTCCATGTGTGCGTGCTGGTCTTCCTTGCATTGAAATGTGCACTTGCGCAGAGTGTCCAGCTGATCAACCACCACACCATGTGGAAACTGATGGATTAGACTGTTTTAGTGAAAGTGGCGGCTAATGCTGCACTATAATTTGATGATACTATGATGCCTATGGCATTTGATTTTGCTGGTTGGCCCATTTAAGTTATGATTGATATACATGTCCATGCCTAAGTGTCTGAAATAGTGTGGACAAATTTAGCATATATAGCTATCTTCTTCATTTAGTCAGAAAGACATTGCACGAATCTGCTTATAAAGCTATATACCTGTCTCTAACGAACACCCTAGATGCCACCAAATAGACATATTGTCAGTAAAATGAGTTATTATGCCTCTCCATCGCTTTTCAGGTCAATGGATTTTGGTTCTTAACGAAAAGTAGTCTTAAGATTACTCGTTGTTAGGAACCAGCATCTAATGCCCTCAAAAGCAGATACTCGTTATATACAGGTAGCATCACAAATAATTACAAAATCACACAACATGCTATAAATATCCGTTTATTAAATGCAATTCAAGTTAATAAATATATGAGCGTGTCAAATCCACTGATATATGTGGCTGTGTTTTGGATATCTGCATATGGAGTAGTTCAGTTGCCAATGTTAAGCCATATTTGGATAGGTATAGACATTAAGCAATACAACACCCCTACCGCCAAGAGAAATCACTACAACCATCATTTTCTAATACTATATACACGAGGCATTAAGAAAGAATGCAATTGCGGTTGTTCTACAATGGGGACGGGTACCTTCTTAAATATGTCTCGTTATATGAATGGCCGTTCCTCTATATGCTCGATGTTTTGCCTGGTACGGCTATGGTCGAGTATTTACCAGATTTTTGGCGGTACACCTATGGTCGTTGTTTTACCATGTGGGGCTTTGGTGTACCAGTTCAAAAGCTATATCTTTTGTCCCCATAGTTATTGACATTTACGTACACCAATGTTTATAAGATGACTATTTGAAATAAGTTTGACAAACCAACTTTCATTTTTGAAGCTTACCCTGAGATACAGTTTCGATACAGCTATTGTCGATATTTCGACTGGAACAGCTATGGTACCAAAAGTACTTACACACACACACGCGCGCGCGCGCACGCGCGCACGCACGTAAGCACGCACACAGACACAAGCACGCTTGCACGCACGCACGCACGCACGCACGCACGCACGCACGCACGCACGCACGTACGCACTCACGCACGCACGCACGCACGCACGCACGCACGCACGCAGGCACGCACGCGCCCACCCACGCACGCACGCACGCACGCACGCACGCACGCACGCACGCACGCACGCACGCACGCACGCACGCACGCACGCACGCACGCACGCACGCACGCACGCACGCACGCACGCACGCACGCACGCACGCACGCACGCACGCACGCACGCACGCACGCACGCACCTTGTCTCCTTAAGTGATAGTGTGTGATGCCATGTAAGTGTCAATGCATTACATTCTTTATTATGTAATATTCGTCTCTTTGAATATTTTGAAACTAATTTGACTGGAAGTATTTGCTGCCATTTACCACATTGCCAAACTATAGGTGGCACCTCTATGACTGAACGTATATACAGACGAACACATACTACGTGTTTTCTGATTGGTTGAAAAGTAAACCATGCCAGTCATAGGCTGTAGAAATATATCAACATTTAGCTACTAAAGCACTGAATATATTTCGATGGTAAAATAGCATCGATGGGTTATTGGTGCTAAGTCCTATGACTTGAATTGGTAATATAAGATTAGGTGAGGCTTTTTTTAAAGAAAATACTAACTAATACATCTAACAACATCGGTAGAATTTCGGTAGCTTCAGGTTACGGATTTGTTTGATTTTCAGGATACTTTCTGATCCTGTGGAATCGGTCGACCGATCGACCGACCGACCCACTGACTAACCAACCAACAGACTGATCGACCGACCAACCGGCCAATGGACTGACCACCCAGCCGACCGACCGTCGAGTGCCATTACTACAGATCTTATTACCGGGCATACGCCAATGGAGGTCGTTGCTGTGGAAAGTGAAGGAGGCAACGTTGAGCCGGATGATGCTGATACAGAATACGTGGCAGCATTGCATTGGTCATATAACGACCTGCTCAGATTTATTAAAATTTAAAAAATGAGTGCTAACCTCAAAGTGCGGCTTATTACTGATATTACCGCTAGACTAATTAGGTAATGCAATCTGTTGGTGTTGATGAGATCAGAGGTGCAATAAAGAGACATTTCACCGTAAGCTGGAAAGTGAGTTTAGAGAAACGTTGTAGATCATTCCTGATGAAAAGGGGGGTGGACATTTCTTTTGTATCTTGACAATCTGTCCACGTGTGAGCTTCTAAAAAACCACTACATCTTTCAACTATGACTTAGAAATATTTAAATTTACGAATGCTGATGATGGTTTAACAAAGCCAGATTTTCGGCTGAGAGATAATGTCATAAAGCAAAATGACACTCAAATATGACCATCTGACGTAATCAGTAACAAAACTAATACTCCCAAATCTATTGAGGTGCCGTTACAAACAATTCACATAGGAGCAAGTCACTGCCAAAATCTATCTCAAAATGTATAGGGACTAACCAGCTACATCGGTCACGGTCAGAAAACAAAAGCCACAGAAAAATGCTGCTGGCATTTTATGTTAACTCATGCCTGGAAATGTAGAATTGATCCATACTTTGGATGGAGTTGTGTATCATACTCCACAGTTGAAGAGATCGAACCTGTCATGTGTATGCATGAATTGTCTCTGGCAGAAGGTGTTGTTGCGCTGCCAGAGACTAATTCACCCTTGCGCATTCACGACTCTGGCATGCGCCAACATCGATCGGTTAGAGAAATACTTTAATTGCGAAGGTACTTATCATCGTGTTACTGTGATTTCCATCCAGGAAAAATTAATCAATTGTACCACATCAGTTCAACCGCAAACCAGCGATTGATAACACAAAGAAAAGGAGTCTCAGAACTCAACAATTAATAGTGTCCACCTATAGCGTTTGACAGCGAGTAGGCCAACTAAAGGCTAACAGCGTTTAACATGTCAGCTGCTGTTCAACATGGTATATTGAATACTAGTGTAAAGATTATGTCTCGCGTGCGTGATCCACGATGCCAATCAGTATGTAGTTGGAGTGGATTTAATATCAGCATTCGTGATGATATCACAGGTATACCTGGCTACTTACTTACAAGTAATGCCCATGCAATGTAGATGTCCACTGCGAATGAAGTGTTGAACCAATCAGTTACCATTATGCAGTCCTTATGCGGTCCTTACAGTTGCCAAATATTGTATGTGCATTTGATCCCGCTCTCTATACCAAAGCGACTGAAATAGGGTGAAAGCACCAAGAGAGGTTCAACACAATTATTCTTAGGCTTGGACTCGTTTATACTAGCTCACCCGTGCATTGATATCAGCCATTGGTAAACGATGCCAAGATGGTGTGATTTATGTGTGGAAACCAATGCTATTGCCGACAATTCAGTAGCTGCGGTTATGGACGGTCCCAATGATCTCAGATATGAAACGGATGTTTGTGACTTTTCTGGATGCGATATTGACAAGGTAGACATATTTCTAGATTTATTGAGAGAAGTGATTGCACGATTTGTTACCATAGCCTATTGCGGCCGATAAGGTCTATGCACGTTTTCTGCCATAGTACCATGCACAGATGTCACTACTATCAATTGATCCTATAGTGTATAACCACTTTATGAATGACGGTTTCTCAATGACGTTTGGTTCCAAAAACCCTGTTGGTAGAATGCTAGTTGGCCAGAGAAGAGACGGTGAACACAAACACTCACACGCCTGGAGGGACGAAGTTATTCAGTCTAGAACCAGTAACCGTGCGCCAATCCTATCTGACAGCCGAGTACGGGAGCATGCATCTCACGTATGTTCGGAAGGTCAGATTTCTAGAAAGCTCCCAGTTGAATCATCGAGATCTGCAACACTCTAGAATTCAAAATTGCACGAGAGGGTATTCAATATTTGATTGGCATAATGGAAGTCCGAACCTAGTAGGACCAATCCATTTAAATCTGGACATGACGATTTAGTCAACTTGTCAACAGGTACCTTGCTTTTAGCAGATTCAGAGTTAGATTTACTCAATGCTTAGAAACTCGGAGGCATTCCAGCATTTCATGATCACTTAGTTTGAAAACGGCAACCAGACTGTAAAGTTCTAAGCCACACCGACAAAGAAAACTCTACACACTTTCAGTGAAATAAACAAGAAGCATGTTGGCAAGGTGCACGCCAGAGAGGCCGCTACACACGAGTGCTGTTCTAGCACACCGATTAGAGCTCCTGGCATGGCCACTTGCAAACAACCACGCGTCGCTGTGTAAGACCAGCAAGGCAGTACTCACCAGAGAATTGGAGAAGAATATGCCACCAGCAGAAAACATTCAAGAACCATCAACATGCATCATTGAATGAATGAACTTGGTCAGAAAATGAATTCTAACAACATGATATTCGCACATCTGGCAGACAATGTTTGTCACTCGTGTCGCATGGGGGTACATGCAGTCAGATGGTTCATGTTGTATATGATACCTATTTGGAAACATCCATCAAAGACACTAAAAGATGTAATCGAGGGTCAAGCATTGATATTCAGTTCAAAGGCTTTGCACTAGGCCACACTATCCAGCAATGGAAGAACTATCACTTTAGCTTTCACGACAAGGCTAGTCTCGTCAGCTTCTAGGGGAAATCATTGAACATTTCGGACCACTCAATGGCTATATAAATAATTTGAGCGTTATTCAAACAGCGAAAGTAACCGCCTCACTGCTATATTCGAGCACAGGGCGTAAATATGCAGTGTGGATTTTGGATAAATTGTTCCTGCTTAAAGTATGTTTTATTTGCCTCATGGTAGCTAAGATCTTTGTGGCTTTCTTTGATATTTGTTCCATATGAGCAGTCAATTTTAACTCGTTTGAAATGGTAAAGCCAAGCTACTTACTGGATTGTACTGATGATAAGTGTGTATTATTTAAAAAGATATCTGGAGATATGCATGTGTGTGAATGTGTTATAGTCAGATTCGTGGTTTTTGTAGCATTAAAGAGGAATAGATGGGTAACGTTGGAAAGTCGGCTAAGCACGCAGGTGACACCAGGATGTAAACCCGGCTTATACCTATACCTATACCGTATAGATGTTAATGATAAGAAATGATAAAATAGAGCTGATGGTCCAACCGATCCGCACCGGATCGGGATCGGGATCATGATCTTGATACAGATATTTATTATTACCAGGATGGCTTGAAAGAGTACTGCAGATGTAGTGTAACCGTCGGTTGTGGTGAGACAAAGAAAGGGTAACATTTATGTTGGGGTTTCATGGTCAGCTTAAACGCAATACAAAACTTCCTTATTATGTGTTAACTATTAGTATATATATATATATATATATATATATATATATATATATATATATATATATATATATATATATATATATATATATATATATATATATATATATATATATATATTGACATATCCACGTCGGAATAAGACAACGCTTATTAAATCAACATTGCAGCCTAGCTCCATGGGAAATTCCATTGGAAAGGTGTCTATAGTATAGGCCATGAGAGTTGGATATCAACATGGTAGAAGTAGAAAAATGAATGGATAGGCGTAGCATTCAGTTAATTGATGAGCAATGTCACCACTCTTCGGTAACGTGAACAAACTAGCACTTAGAAGTATGTTAGGCAGCGTTGTTTCAAAGGGCATACTTGGATGAATCTCTACCGCTGATGATTATGGTCTATCCGACTGGAAAGAAGTTATGCAAAATAAAAATACATACTTTTATATTAACCCCTCTCGTGTCAACAGCGCCTCAAAGCGCTCAAAATACTACTTGATATATCAATTAAACATTTTGATGCTCAATATTTTCAAAATATTTTAATTTTAGAAGACTATTTGTTGTAGATTTACCACTGATTCATTTGTGCTGGCTTGGCCATTATAGGGGCAATAGTAATGAAAATTAAAGTTTTTTCTTAGCTAGTGTCTTTCAGCAGGCCGAGAGAAGAGTATTTTTTGAAAACTTATCACTAGAATGACTCGCTCAGTTACCGAGCCAGTCATTCTAGTGGTAAATATTTAAAAAATACTCTTCTTTAGACTGTTCAAATAACCATATCTGAAGACCCCTGCAAAGTTGTTTTTTGACAGTTTGACCATTAAAGGGTTAAGTTGACATAAGAGGGCTTAAACAACGCTGTCTTGTTATATTCGTGTGATGATTTTGCAAGATGAGATTCGATTGTCCGTGCGAAGGAAATAAAGCAAAAGAGAATCACAAATATCGAGAAACACAGATTTCTTAGAGGAAAATAGAGAAATATCGTTTTACTAAAATTAGAATATCTCAATAACGAATCGTTTGATTTCAATTCGCTTTTTAGAGTATCCTTCTATCATCTGACGTCATATGACGTCATAATCCGCTAAGCGGCGTGTAGAATGACGTCATAAACATTGCGTCATAAATGATTCTATTTGGTCCGTTTTAACCTCTTAACAGTCCGACACGTTCTCCGAATTGTATGACTCTACTATTTAATAAACACGCTGTTGAATATTTTGAAACTAATGTGACTGGACGATGCTGCTGCTATAGGCAGCAAACGCGCCAAGCCAAATCAGTTCCAAAATGTTTAATAGCTTGCCTGTATAGTTTTCTGGAAATTGATAGTCAGAAAGTTCAGAGATAGATCGATCCCAACACGTGCCAGGTGTGGGTTGGATTAGCTAGAGATGGGCGGGACATAGCTAAAAGTGGAAATTTGCATACGGTAAAAAGCTGCTTATAATGGCCCATCATGTTGTCTTATAGGCCAGTGGCCTTTTTATTTGCTGTGACTTCAATTGAGGAACACAGATTTAGATATACCCACGCAGATATCTAACTAAGACTCACCGACACTTGGCTCATACATCCTTTGTATGTAAACGCATTAAGCGTTAGCTATGCCCTGCCCATCTCTAGCTAAACTCCGCCAACACTGTGCCCGTGTTGGGATCGATAGATCTCTATAATTTCGGAATCATAATTTCCAGTAACCGATACAGATGAGCAGCTGAACATTTTGAAATATTCAATAGCATGCCAATTAAGTAAAGGCATACCATTCGTACAACTTGACGGACTAGCAAGCGTTTAAGACGGAGTTAACTGAGGACGTCAGTTTATCAATCAATCATATTACGTCATAATCAAAAACGTCACACGTAGAATGATGTCATGATCAATTTCGTCATGAATCACGTGATTATGTCCTACATAAACGCTTAATAGTTCGTCAAGTTGTACGAATTGTATGTCCTTAATATTTAATAAATATGATGTTGAATATTTTGAAATTAAATTGACGGGTCGCTGTTGTTGTCATCGAGATTCAAGGCCTGGTATGATCGATCGATCCGACCACGGACAAAGCATAGGTGGAGTTCAGCTAGAAATGGGCGGGGCATAGCTAACACGAGATTCATCCATTATCACTATCATGTCTAGTGGCTTAATGTTTATGTGGATAGTGGCAATGCCCTTGGGCGTTGGTGGGACAAGACACTGAACCGGCGGTGTAACACACACACACACACACACACACACGCACGCACGCAAGCACGCACTCCGCGCGGACGCACGCACGCCAACCCACCAACACCCACCCGCCCGCCCGTCCTTAGTCTCAATGTCAGTGGTTGCTAAAACAAGTAAAATCTCTTGGATAAATTTAAGAATGTGTGTGTCAACTTAACCCGTTAAGCCTTGAATTCTTTCCAAAATCATTTCAGTTTTCTCAAAGAAAATGCCGATTTGCATACCGAGAGAAGAGTATTGTTGACACTTTACCACTGAAATAACTGGCTCGGTTATCGAGCCAGTCATCCCAGTTGTACATTTCCAAATTGTTTTCTTTTGGTCTCCAAATGAGCATTTCTCAAGATCGCTGCTGAGGCCATTTTTGACTGATATGAGTGTTAATGTGTAATGGTTAGGTCAGCGGCAAACAGCCCACGCAGTGAACTTGAGGAATGCACATTTGCAAGCCAAGAGAACGCTAATGGTGAGACAGTCCCACTGGAATAACAGGCTCTTTAACAGATCCATCATTCCAGTGGTAAATTAAAAACTTAGTCTTATTTTGACCTAGAAATGGACAGTGGCTAGCCAAAGACTTGTTTTCTAAATGGGTAATGGCTACCCACACACGTGACCAGTCCATTTTCGATTGTAAAACCAGACAAATCTAGCTCCACCGCGGTATTGAGGGATGCCCATTGGCAGGACAAAAAGATATTTGTGTAAATTTCACCGGTAAGTTTAAAAAAAATAGTTTTCT